>CAXDIG010000248.1:0-132631 GCA_963989225.1 Dromius quadrimaculatus | reverse complement strand
ATGAAGTTTGAAATAAATCAAAATTACCACATTCTGGGCAGTCTCAAAATATCGCAAATCACATAAATCTATCCAATACAGCATAATACGCATGAATCCGTCCTCAAATGCACAGAATTTTGCGTTTCCAGCGAGTTATCAGCGTTCTTTTCGAGTCTCGTTGAGAAATTTTTGACTCTGTAAATCTGCTCAGAAGCAAGATTTTGCTTCAAAAGTGCGTTATTTGGCAGAATCTAGCACCAAATACATCATATTTCGTGTTTTTAGAGTGCTTCTTGTAGTCTTACAAACTCAAGAATAAGTCGAAATCACGCTTCTCCGCGCAGATTTTCACAATCAAAAAGTTCATATTTCTATTCAGGACCTCATAATATGTATGAATCTATCGACAAAAACATCATATTTCGTGTTTTCGGAACGCTATCTGCAGTTATATGAAGTTTGAAATAAGTCCAAATTACCACATTCTGAGCAGTTTCAAAGTATCGCAAATCACATAAATCTATCCAATACAACATAATACGCATGAATCCGTCCTCAAATGCACAAAATTTTGCGTTTCCAGCGAGTTATCAGCGTTTTTTCTGAGTCTCGTTGAGAAATTTTTGACCCTGTATATCTGCTCAGAAGCAAGAATTTGCTGCGAAAATGCATTATATGGTAGAATCTAGCACGAAATACATCATATTTCGTGTTTTTAGAGTGCTATTTGCAGTTTTACAAACTTTGAAATTAGTCGAAATCACGCTTTCCCGCGCAGATTTTCACAATCATGAAGTTCATATTCCTACAAAAACATCATAATCCGTGTTTTCAGAGCGCTATCTGCAGTTGTATGAAGTTCTGAATAAGTCAAAATTACAACATTCTGAGCAGTTTCAAAGTATCGCAAATCACATAAATCTATCCAATACAACATAATACGCATTAGTCCGTCCTTAAATGCACAAAATTTTGCGTTTCCAGCGAGTTATCAGCGTTCTTTCTGAGTCTCGTTGAGAAATTTTTGACTCTCTAAATCTGCTCAGAAGCAAGATTTTGCTCTAAAAGTGCGTTATATGGCAGAATCTAGCACCAAATACATAATATTTTGTGTTTTTAGAGTGCTATTCGCAGTTATACAAACTTTGAAATGAGTCGAAATCACGCTTTTCTGCGCAGATTTTCACAATCATAAAGTTAATATTCCTATTCAGGACCTCATGATATGTATGAATCTATCGACAAAAACATCATATTCCGTGTTTTCAGAGCGCTATCCGCACTTATCTGAAGTTTGAAATGAATCAAAATTACCACATTCTGAGCAGTTTCAAAGTATCGCAAATCACATAAATCTATCCAATACAGCATAATATGCATGCATCCGTCCTCAAATGTACAAAACTTTGCGTTTCCAGCGAGTTATCAGCGTTTTTTCTGAGTTTCGTTGAGAAATTTTTGACTCTGTCAATCTGCTCAGAAGCAAGATTTTGCTTCAAAAGTGCGATATATGACAGAATCTCGCACCAAATACATCATATTCCGTGTTTTTAGAGTGCTTTTTGCAGTTTAACAAACTTTGGAATAAGTCGAAATCACGCTTTTTCCGCGCAGATTTTCACAATCAAAAGGTTCATATTTCCATTCAGGACCTCATAATATGTAAGAATCTATCGAAAAAAACATCATATTCCGTGTTTTCAGAGCGCTATCTGCAGTTATATGAAGTTTGAAATAAGTCAAAATTATCACATTCTCAGCAGATTCAAAGTATCGCAAATCACATAAATCTATCCAATACAACATAATACGAATGAATCCGTCCTCAAATGCACAAAATTTTGCGTTTTCAGCGAGTTATCAGCGTTTTTACTGAGTCTCGTTAAGAAATTATTGACTCTGTAAATTTGCTCAGAAGCAAGATTTTGCTTCAATAGTGCGTTATATACCAGAATCTAGCACCAAATACATCATATTTTGTGTTTTTAGAGTGCTATTTGCAGTTTTACAAACTTTGGAATAAGTCGAAATCACGCTTTTCCGCGCAGATTCTTACAATCAGAAAGTTCATATTCCTATTCAGGACCTCATAATATGTATGAATCTATCGACAAGAACATCATATTTTGTGTTTTCAGAGCGCTATCTGCAGTTATATGAAGTTTGAAATAAGTCAAAATTATCACATTCTGAGCAGTTTCAAAGTATCGCAAATCACATAAATCTATCCAATACAACATAATACGCATGAATCCGTCCTCAAATGCACAAAATTTTGCGTTTCCTGCGAGTTGTCAGCGTTTTTTCTGAGTCTCGTTGAGAAATTATTGATTCTGTAAATCTGCTCAGAAGCAAGATTTTGCTTCAATAGTGCGTGAAATACCAGAATCTAGCACCAAATACATCATATTTCGTGTTTTTAGAGTGCAATCTGCAGTTTTACAAACTTTTGAATAAGTCGCAATCACGCTTTTCCGCGCAGATTCTCACAATCAGAAAGTTCATATTCCTATTCAGGACCTTATAATATGTATGAATCTATCGACAAAAACATCATATGTCGTGTTTTTGGAGCGCTATCTGCAGTTATTTGAAGTTTGAAATAAATCGAAATTACCACATTCTGAGCCGTTTCAAAGTATCGCAAATCACATTAATCTATCCAATACAGCATAATACGCATGAATCCGTCCTCATATGCACAAAATTTTGCGTTTCCAGCGAGTTATTTGCGTTTTCTCTGAGTCTCGTTGAGAAATTTTTGACTCTCTAAATCTGCTCAGATGCAAGATTTTGCTTCAAAAGTGCGTTATATGGCAGAATCTCGCACCAAATACGTCATATTTCGTGTTTTTAGAGTGTTATTTGCAGTTTTACTAACTTTGGAATTAGTCGAATACACGTTTTTCCGCGCAGATTTTCACGATCAAAAAATTCATATTTCTATTCAGGACCTCATAATATGTATGAATCTATCGACAAAAACACCATATTTCGTGTTTTCAGAGCGCTATCTGCAGTTATATGAAGTTTGGAATAAGTTAAAATTACCACATTCTGAGCAGTTTCAAAGTATCGCAAAAACACATGAATCTATCCAATACAACATAATACGCATGAATCCGTCCTCAAATGCACAAAATTTTGCGTTTCCAGCGAGTTATCAGCGTTTTTTCTGAGTCTCGTTTAGATATTTTTAACTCTGTAAATCTGCTCAGAAGCAAGATTTTGCTTCTAAAGTGCGTTATATGGCAGAATCTAGCACTAAATACATAATATTTCGTATTTTCAGAGTGCTATTTGCAGTTTTACAAACTTTGGAATAAGTCGAAATCTCGCATTTCCGCGCAGATTTTCACAATCAGAAAGTTCATATTCGTATTCTGGACCCCATAATATGTATGAAACTTTCGTCAAAAACATCATATTTCGTGTTTTCAGAGCGCTATCTGCAGTTGTATGAAGTTTGAAATAAGTCAAAATTACTACGTTCTGAGCAGTTTCAAAGTATCGCAAATCACATAAATCTATGCAATACAGCATAATACGCATGAATCCGTCCCAAAATGCAGAAAATTCTGCGTTTCCAGCGAGTTATCAGCGTTTTTTCTGAGTCTCGTTGAGAAATTTTTGACTCTGTAAATCTGCTCAGAAGCAAGATTTTGCTTCAAAAGTGCGTTATATGGCAGAATCTAGCAACAAATACATCATATTTCGTGTTTTTAGAGTGCTTTTTGCAGTCTTACAAACTTTGGAATAAGTCGGAATCACGCTTTCTCGCGAAGATTTTCACAATCAAAAAGTTCATATTCCTATTCAGGACCTCATAATATGTATGAATCTATCGACAGAAACATCATATTTCGTGTTTTCAGAGCGCTATCTGCAGTTGTATGAAGTTTGAAATAAGTCAAAATTACTACGTTCTGAGCAGTTTCAAAGTATCGCAAATCACATAAATCTATGCAATACAGCATAATACGCATGAATCCGTCCCAAAATGCAGAAAGTTCTGCGTTTCCAGCGAGTTATCAGCGTTTTTCCTGAGTCTCGTTGAGAAATTTTTGACTCTGTAAATCTGCTCAGAAGCAAGATTTTGCTTCAAAAGTGCGTTATATGGCAGAATCTAGCAACAAATACATCATATTTCGTGTTTTTAGAGTGCTTTTTGCAGTCTTACAAACTTTGGAATAAGTCGGAATCACGCTTTCTCGCGAAGATTTCTACAATCAAAAAGTTCATATTCCTATTCAGGACCTCATAATATGTATGAATCTATCGACAGAAACATCATATTTCGTGTTTTCAGAGCGCTATCTGCAGTTATATGGAGTTTGAAATAAGTCAAAATTACCACATTCTGAGCAGTTTCAAAGTATCGCGAATCACATAAATCTATCCGATACAACATAATACGCATGAATCCGTCCTCAAATGCACAAAATTTTGCGTCTCCATCGAGTCATCAGGGTTTTTTTCTGAGTCTCGTTGATGAATTTTTGACTCTGTGAATCTGTTGAGAAGCAAGATTTTGCTTCAAAAGTCCGTTATATGGCAGAATCTAGACCAAATACATCTCATTTCGTGTTTTTAGAGTGCTATATGCAGTTTTACATACTTTGGAATAAGTCGAAATCACGCTTTTCCGCGCAGATTTTCACAATCAAGAAGTTCATATTCCTATTCAGGACCTCATAATATGTGAGAAACTATCGACAAAAACATCATATTTCGTGGTTTCAGAGCGCTATCTGCAGTTATATGAAGTTTGAAATAAGTCAAAATTACCACATTCTGAGCAGTTTCAAAGTATCGCAAATCACATAAATCTATCCAATACAACATAATACGCATGAATCCGTCCCTAAATGCACAAAATTTTGCGTTTCCAGCGAGTTATCAGCGTTTTTTTCTGAGTCTCGTTGAGAGATTTTTGACTCTGTAAATCTGCTCAAAAGCAAGATTTTGCTTCAAAAATGCGTTATATGGCAGAATCTAGCACCAAATACATCATATTTCGTGTTTTTAGAGTGCTATTTGCAGTTTTACAAACTTTGGAATAAGTCAAAATCACTCTTTTTCGCGCAAATTTTCACAATCAAAAAGTTTTATATTCCCATTCAGGACCTTATAATATGTATGAATCTATCGACTAGAACATCATATTTCCTGTTTTCAGAGCGCTATCTGCAGTTATATGAAGTTTGGATTAAGTCAAAATTACCACATTCTGAGCAGTTCCAAAGTATCGCAAATCACATAAATCTATCCAATACAACATAATACGCATGAAGCCGTCCTTAAATGCACAAAATTTAGCGTTTCCAGCGAGTTATCAGCGTTCTTTCTGAGTCTCGTTGAGAAATTTTTGACTCTGTAAATCTGCTCACAAGCAAGATTTTGCTTCAAAAGTGCATTATATGGCAGAATCTCGCACCAAATACATCATATTTCGTGTTTATAGAGTCTATTTGCAGTTTTACAAACTTTGGAATAGGTCGAAATCACGCTTTTTCGCGCAGATTTTCACAATCAAAAAGTTCATATTCCTTCTCATGATTTCATAATATGTAAGAATCTATCGACAAAAACATCATATTTCATGTTTTCAGAGCGCTATTTGCAGTTATATGAAGTTTAAAATAAGTCAAAATTACCACATTCCGAGCAGCTCCAAAGTATCGCAAATCACATAAATCTAGCCAATACAACATAATACGCATGAATCCGTCCTTAAATGCACAAAATTTTGCGTTTCCAGCCAGTTATCAGCGTTTTTCCTGAGTCTCGTTGAGAAATTTTTGACTCTGTAAATCTGCTCAGAAGCAAGATTTTGCTTCAAAAGTGCGTTATATGGTAGAATCTAGCACCAAATACATCATATCTCGTGTTTTTAGAGTGCTATTTGCAGTTTTACAAACTTTGGAATAAGTCGGAATCACGCTTTCTCGCGAAGATTTCTACAATCAAAAAGTTCATATTCCTATTCAGGACCTCATAATATGTATGAAACATCATATTTCGTGTTTTCAGAGCGCTATCTGCAGTTATATGGAGTTTGAAATAAGTCAAAATTACCACATTCTGAGCAGTTTCAAAGTATCGCAAATCACATAAATCTATCCAATACAACATAATACGCATGAATTGGTCCTGAAATGCACAAAATTTTGCGTTTCCAGCGAGTTATCAGCGTTTTTTCTGAGTCTCGTTGAGAGATTTTTGACTCTGTAAATCTGCTCAAAAGCAAGATTTTGCTTCAAAAATGCGTTATATGGCAGAATCTAGCACCAAATACATCATATTTCGTGTTTTTAGAGTGCTATTTGCAGTTTTACAAACTTTGGAATAAGTCGAAATCACTCTTTTTCGCGCAATTTTCACAATCAAAAAGTTTTATATTCCCATTCGGGACCTTATAATATGTATGAATCTATCGACTAGAACATCATATTTCCTGTTTTCAGAGCGCTATCTGCAGTTATATGAAGTTTGGATTAAGTCAAAATTACCACATTCTGAGCAGTTCCAAAGTATCGCAAATCACATAAATCTATCCAATACAACATAATACGCATGAAGATGTCCTTAAATGCACAAAATTTAGCGTTTCCAGCGAGTTATCAGCGTTCTTTCTGAGTCTTGTTGAGAAATTTTTGACTCTGTAAATCTGCTCACAAGCAAGATTTTGCTTCAAAAGTGCATTATATGGCAGAATCTCGCACCAAATACATCATATTTCGTGTTTATAGAGTCTATTTGCAGTTTTACAAACTTGGGAATAGGTCGAAATCACGCTTTTTCGCGCAGATTTTCACAATCAAAAAGTTCATATTCCTTCTCATGACCTCATAATATGTAAGAATCTATCGACAAAAACATCATATTTCATGTTTTCAGAGCGCTATCTGCAGTTATATGAAGTTTGAAATAAGTCAAAATTACCACATTCCGAGCAGCTCCAAAGTATCGCAAATCACATAAATCTAGCCAATACAACATAATACGCATGAATCCGTCCTTAAATGCACAAAATTTTGCGTTTCCAGCCAGTTATCAGCGTTTTTCCTGAGTCTCGTTGAGAAATTTTTGACTCTGTAAATCTGCTCAGAAGCAAGATTTTGCTTCAAAAGTGCGTTATATGGCAGAATCTAGCACCAAATACATCATATCTCGTGTTTTTAGAGTGCTATTTGCAGTTTTACAAACTTTGGAATAAGTCGAAATCACGCTTTTCCGCGCATATTTTCACAATCAAAAAGTTCATATTCCTTGTGACGTCCCCGCTTAGAACGTCAGAAATATGTGTAACGTACTGGTTGGCCTGTCGCTAGCTCTCACTCAATGCTCGGGCGCAATTTACTAACGGAGCGACAGGCTGTTGTACGTGCCAAGGTAGCTCTGTGGAGGTACACGCAACAAAAGAGTAACAGCTTTTACCAAAAATAGAATATTTTTATTTAATATAGTTGAAAATGAACATCAAGATAATACAAAAGTAACATCAATAATATTTTATATTGTTAGACCATCTCAACAACGTCAAATAGTGTCAACAAAACCATTGTAACAATCAAGTGATTGACCGCTTGTCTAAATAATCGACTACTTGACTGAATCTACTAACTGATACTGACTGACTACTGACGGTACTGACTGACTCAGACTACCGACTGACTACTGATTGTACTGACTGTACTGACTGACGGAGTATACTGACTGACGGAGTATACAGACTGACGGAGTATACTGACTGAGTACACTGACTGACTGAGTATACTGACTAACTACTGACTGACTACTGACGGTACTGACTGACTCAGATTACCGACTGACTACTGATTGTACTGACTGTACTGACTGACGGAGTATACTGACTGACGGAGTATACAGACTGACGGAGTATACTGACTGAGTATACTTACTGACTGAGTATACTAACTGACTGAGTATACTAACTGACTGAGTATACTTACTGACTGAGTATACTGACTGACGGAGTATACAGACTGACGGATACTTTTACGTACTTCACAACGCAGATCCACTGAAACAGAAATGAAGGACGATGACTCGGAAGACGCGAGTCGGAACACTAGGATGTAGCTCAAAAGACGAGAGCTGGATAACAGGACGTTAACTCGGAAGACGCGAGTCGGATCACTAGGAAGTAGCTCGGAAGACGCGAGCTGGATAGCAGGACGTTAACTCGGAAGATGCGAGTCGGAACTAGGGTGTAGCTCGGAAGACACAAGCTGGATACAAGGACGGAGACTTGGAAGACGCAAGTCGGGCACTAGATATCGGTTTGCTCACCCTTAGTCTGACGAACGCTACTGGCTGCTAACTTGGAGGCTGTCCACTAGCCTGGAGAGCTGGTGAGCTGTAGGAAGTCGCTACAGCCCAGTTCTGTGGAGCTCAACTGTAGGAAGGCGCTACAGTTCAACTGACTTCTCTTCGAAATCGTAGGCTTTATATACTGCCTATCCATTAGGTATTCAATTTTCCAGTCTCAACTTGCTGCATACCGATTTTAAATCAAAAATATAGATATAAAAGTTTACTTGATGCGGTTTCGCACCCTGAACGCTGGCGCACCAAGCGAGCACGCTAACCGCTAGACCAACAGTACATGTACAGAAATTGTTGTAAATTACAGGGTGACTCAGCAGCATCGTCACACCCTCCTCTTCCTTCCTCAAAAAAAAAGGGTAGAATATGCACTCAGAGGGGGCAACACTAACACTGGGGGAACTGCTGGGATGGTGAACCACTCTGTGGCTCCATCTGCCCTGGTCAGCGCCCGCCTGCTGCTCGTACACCCATGAACCTTCTGGATTCTCTTCTACTTGCATGTTTGCTCCTCATCTATTCTCAAACAAAATTTGCCTCAATCGGGTCCATGCTCGGGCGCCAGAGATTTGTGACGTCCCCGCTTGGAACGTCAGAAATATGTGTAACGTACTGGTTGGCCTGTCGCTAGCTTTTACTTAATGCTCGGGCGCCATTTACTAACGGAGCGACAGGCTTTTGTACGTGCCAAGGTAGCTCTGTGGAGGTATGATGTCCAGGCTTCTGAAATCTTACTGAAAAAGGAGAACGAGGTACACGCAACATAAGAGTAACAGCTTTTACCAAAAATAAGATATTTCTATTTAATATAGTTGGAAATGAACATCAAGATAATACAAAAGTAACAGCAATAATATTTTCTATTGTTAGACCATCTCAACAATGACAAATAGTGTCAACAAAACCATTTTAACAATCAAGTGATTGACCGTTTGTCTAAATAATCGACCACTTGACTGAATCTACTAACTGATACTGACTGACTACTGACTGTACTGACTGATTCAGTTTACCGACTGACTACTGATTGTACTGACTGTACTGATTGACGAAGTATACTGACTGACGGAGTATACTGACTGGGTACACTGACTGACTGAGTATACTGACTGACTGAGTATACCGACTGACTACTGACAGTACTGACTATACTGACTAACGGAGTATACTAACTGACTGAGTTTACTAACTGACTGAGTATACTAACTGACTGAGTATACTAACTGACTGAGTATACTAACTGACTGAGTATACTGACTGACGGAGTATACAGACTGACGGATACTTTTACGTACTTCACAACGCAGATCCACTGAAACAGAAGTGAAGGACGATTACTCATAAGACGCGAGTCGGAACACTAGGATGTAGCTCGGAATACGCGAGCTGGATAACAGGACGTTAACTCGGAAGACGCGAGTCGGATCAGTAGGAAGTAGCTCGAGAGACGCGAGCTGGATAGCAGGACGTTAACTCGGAAGACGCGAGTCGGAGCTAGGGTGTAGCTCGGAAGACACGAGCTGGATACTAGGACGGAGACTTGGAAGACGCAAGTCGGGCACTAGGTATAGGTTTGCTTACCCTTAGTCTGACGAACGCTACTGGCTGCTAGCTTGGCGGCTGTCCACTAGCCTGGAGAGCTGGTGGGCTGTAGAAAGTCGCTACAGCCCAGTTCTGGGGAGCTCAACTGTAGGAAGGCGCTACAGTTCGACTGACTTATCTTTGAAATCGGAGGCTTTATATACTGCCTATCCATTGAGTATTCAATTTTTCAGAGTCAACTTGCTGCATACCGATTTTGAATCAAAAATAAGAATATAAAAGTTTACTTGATGCGGTTTCGCACGCTAACCGCTAGACCAACAGTACATGTACAGAAATTGTTGTGAATTACGGGGTGACTTGAAAGCATCGTTACACCCTATTCAGGACCTCATAATATGTATGAATCTATCGACAAAAACATCATATTTCGTGTTTTCAGAGCGCTATCTGCAGTTATATGAAGTTTTAAATAAGTCAAAATTACCACATTCTGAGCAGTTTCAAAGTATCGCAAATCACATAAATCTAACCAATACAACATGATACGCATGAATCCGTCCTCAGATGCACAAAATTTGACGTTTCCAGCGAGTTATCAGCGTTTTTCCTGAGTCTTCTTGAGAAATTTTTGACTCTGTAAATCCGCTTAGAAGCAAGATTCTGCCTCAAGAGTGCGTTATATGGCAGAATCTAGCACCAAATACATCATATCTCGTGTTTTGAGAGTGCTATTTGCAGTTTTACAAACTTTGGAATAAGTCGAAATCACGCTTTTCCGCGCATATTTTCACAATCAAAAAGTTCATATTCCTTGTGACGTCCCCGCTTAGAACGTCAGAAATATGTGTAACGTACTGGTTGGCCTGTCGCTAGCTCTCACTCAATGCTCGGGCGCAATTTACTAACGGAGCGACAGGCTGTTGTACGTGCCAAGGTAGCTCTGTGGAGGTATGATGTCCAGGCTTCCGAAATCTTGCTGAAAAAGGAGAACGAGGTACACGCAACAAAAGAGTAACAGCTTTTACCAAAAATAGAATATTTTTATTTAATATAGTTGAAAATGAACATCAAGATAATACAAAAGTAACATCAATAATATTTTATATTGTTAGACCATCTCAACAACGTCAAATAGTGTCAACAAAACCATTGTAACAATCAAGTGATTGACCGCTTGTCTAAATAATCGACTACTTGACTGAATCTACTAACTGATACTGACTGACTACTGACGGTACTGACTGACTCAGATTACCGACTGACTACTGATTGTACTGACTGTACTGACTGACGGAGTATACTGACTGACGGAGTATACAGACTGACGGAGTATACTGACTGAGTACACTGACTGACTGAGTATACTGACTAACTACTGACTGACTACTGACGGTACTGACTGACGGAGTATACTAACTGACGGAGTATACTAACTGACTGAAAATACCAACTGACTGAGTATACTTACTGACTGAGTATACTAACTGACTGAGTATACTAACTGACTGAGTATACTTACTGACTGAGTATACTGACTGACGGAGTATACAGACTGACGGATACTTTTACGTACTTCACAACGCAGATCCACTGAAACAGAAATGAAGGACGATAACTCGGAAGACGCGAGTCGGAACACTAGGATGTAGCTCAAAAGACGAGAGCTGGATAACAGGACGTTAACTCGGAAGACGCGAGTCGGATCACTAGGAAGTAGCTCGGAAGACGCGAGCTGGATAGCAGGACGTTAACTCGGGAGATGCGAGTCGGAACTAGGGTGTAGCTCGGAAGACACAAGCTGGATACAAGGACGGAGACTTGGAAGACGCAAGTCGGGCACTAGATATCGGTTCGCTCACCCTTAGTCTGACGAACGCTACTGGCTGCTAACTTGGAGGCTGTCCACTAGCCTGGAGAGCTGGTGAGCTGTAGGAAGTCGCTACAGCCCAGTTCTGTGGAGCTCAACTGTAGGAAGGCGCTACAGTTCAACTGACTTCTCTTCGAAATCGTAGGCTTTATATACTGCCTATCCATTAGGTATTCAATTTTCCAGTCTCAACTTGCTGCATACCGATTTTAAATCAAAAATATAGATATAAAAGTTTACTTGATGCGGTTTCGCACCCTGAACGCTGGCGCACCAAGCGAGCACGCTAACCGCTAGACCAACAGTACATGTACAGAAATTGTTGTAAATTACAGGGTGACTCAGCAGCATCGTCACACCCTCCTCTTCCTTCCTCAAAAAAAAAGGGTAGAATATGCACTCAGAGGGGGCAACACTAACACTGGGGGAACTGCTGGGATGGTGAACCACTCTGTGGCTCCATCTGCCCTGGTCAGCGCCCGCCTGCTGCTCGTACACCCATGAACCTTCTGGATTCTCTTCTGCTTGCATGTTTGCTCCTCATCTATTCTCAAACAAAATTTGCCTCAATCGGGTCCCTGCTCGGGCGCCAGAGATTTGTGACGTCCCCGCTTGGAACGTCAGAAATATGTGTAACGTACTGGTTGGCCTGTCGCTAGCTTTTACTTGATGCTCGGGCGCCATTTACTAACGGAGCGACAGGCTTTTGTACGTGCCAAGGTAGCTCTGTGGAGGTATGATGTCCAGGCTTCTGAAATCTTACTGAAAAAGGAGAACGAGGTACACGCAACAAAAGAGTAACAGCTTTTACCAAAAATAAGATATTTCTATTTAATATAGTTGGAAATGAACATCAAGATAATACAAAAGTATCAGCTATAATATTTTCCATTGTTAGACCATCTCAACAATGACAAATAGTGTCAACAAAACCATTTTAACAATCAAGTGATTGACCGCTTGTCTAAATAATCGACCACTTGAATGAATCTACTAACTGATACTGACTGACTACTGACTGTACTGACTGATTCAGTTTACCGACTGACTACTGATTGTACTGACTGTACTGATTGACGAAGTATACTGACTGACGGAGTATACTGACTGGGTACACTGACTGACTGAGTATACTGACTGACTGAGTATACCGAATGACTACTGACATTACTGACTATACTGACTAACAGAGTATACTAACTGACTGAGTTTACTAACTGACTGAGTATACTAACTGACTGAGTATACTAACTGACTGAGTATACTAACTGACTGAGTATACTGACTGACGGAGTATACAGACTGACGGATACTTTTACGTACTTCACAACGCAGATCCACTGAAACAGAAGTGAAGGACGATTACCCATAAGACGCGAGTCGGAACACTAGGATGTAGCTCGGAATACGCGAGCTGGATAACAGGACGTTAACTCGGAAGACGCGAGTCGGATCAGTAGGAAGTAGCTCGAGAGACGCGAGCTGGATTGCAGGACGTTAAATCGGAAGACGCGAGTCGGAGCTAGGGTGTAGCTCGGAAGACACGAGCTGGATACTAGGACGGAGACTTGGAAGACGCAAGTCGGGCACTAGGTATTTGTTCGCTTACCCTTAGTTTGACGAACGCTACTGGCTGCTAACTTGGAGGCTGTCCACTAGCCTGGAGAGCTGGTGGGCTGTAGAAAGTCGCTACAGCCCAGTTCTGGGAAGCTCAACTGTAGGAAGGCGCTACAGTTCGACTGACTTATCTTTGAAATCGGAGGCTTTATATACTGCCTATCCATTGAGTATTCAATTTTTCAGTCTCAACTTGCTGCATACCGATTTTGAATCAAAAATAAAAATATAAAAGTTTACTTGATGCGGTTTCGCACGCTAACCGCTAGACCAACAGTACATGTACAGAAATTGTTGTGAATTACGGGGTGACTTAGCAGCATCGTCACACCCTATTCAGGACCTCATAATATGTATGAATCTATCGACAAAAACATCATATTTCGTGTTTTCAGAGCGCTATCTGCAGTTATATGAAGTTTTAAATAAGTCAAAATTACCACATTCTGAGCAGTTTCAAAGTATCGCAAATCACATAAATCTAACCAATACAACATGATACGCATGAATCCGTCCTCAGATGCACAAAATTTGACGTTTTCAGCGAGTTATCAGCGTTTTTCCTGAGTCTTCTTGAGAAATTTTTGACTCTGTAAATCCGCTCAGAAGCAAGATTCTGCCTCAAGAGTGCTTTATATGGCAAAATCTAGCACCAAATACATTATATCTCGTGTTTTTAGAGTGCTATTTGCAGTTTTACAAACTTTGGAATAAGTCGAAATCACGCTTTTCCGCGCAGATTTTCACAATCAACAAGTTCATATTTCTATTCAGGACCTTACTATATGTATGAATCCATCGACAAAAGCATCATATTTCGTGTTTTCAGAGCGCTATCTGCAGATATATGAAGTTTGAAATAAGTCAAAATTACCACATTCTGAGCAAATTCAAAGTATCGCAAATCACACAAATCTATCCAATACAACATAATACGCGTGAATCCGTCCTCAAATGTACAAAATTTTGCGTTTCCAGCAAGTTACCAGCGTTTTTTCTGAGTCTCGTTGAGAAATTTTTGACTCTGTAAATCTGCTCGGAAACAAGATTTCGCTTCAAAAGTGCGTTATATGGCAGAATCTAGCACCAAATACATCATATTTCGTGTTTTTCGAGTTCTATTCGCAGTTTTACAAACTTTGGAATAAGTCGAAATCACGCTTTTCCGCGCAGATTTTCACAATCACAAAACTCATATTCCTATTCAAGGCCTCATAATATATACGAATCTATCGACAAAAACATCATATTTGGTGTTTTCAGAGCGCTATCTGCAGTTATATGAAGTTTGAAATAAGTCAAAATTACCACATTCTGAGCAGTTTCAAAGTATCGCAAATCACATAAATCTATCCAATACAACATAATACGCATGAATCCGTCCTCAAATACACAAAATTTTCTGTTTCCAGCGAGTTATCATCGTTTCTTCTGGGTCTCGTTGAGAGATTTATGACTCTGTAAATTTGCTCAGAAGCAAGATTTTGCTTCAAAATAGCGTTATATGGCAGAATCTAGCATCAAATACATCATATTTTGTGTTTTTTGAGTGCTATTCGCAGTTTTACAATCTTTGGAATAGGTCTAAATCACGCTTTTTCGGGCAGATTTTCACAATTAAAAAGTTCATATTCCTATTCGGGACCTCATAATATGTATGAATCTATCAACAAAAACATCATATTTCGTGTTTTCAGAGCGCTATCTGCAGTTATATGAAGTTGGAAATAAGTCAAAATTACCACATTCTGAGCAGTTTCAAAGTATCGCAAATCACATAAATCTATCCAATACAACATAATACGCATGAATCCGTCCTCAAATGCACAAGATTCTGCGTTTCCAGCGAGTTATCAGCGTTTTTTCTGAGTCTCGTTGAGAGATTTCTGACTCTGTAAATCTGCTCAGAAGCAAGATTTTGTTTCAAAAGTGCGTTATATGGCAGAATCTAGCACCAAATACATTATATCTTGTGTTTTTGGGTGCTATTCTCAGTTTTACAAACTTTGGAATAAGTCAAAATCACGCTTTTCCGCGCTAATTTTCTCAATCAATAAGTTCATAGTCCTATCCAGGACCTCATAATATGTATGAATCTATCGACAAAAACATCATATTTCGTGTTTTCAGAGCGCTATCTGCAGTTATATGAAGTTTGGAATAAGTCAAAATTACCACATTCTGATCAGTTTCAAAGTATCGCAAATCACATGAATCTATCCAATAAAACATAATACGCATGAATCCGTTCCAAATGCACAAAATTTTGCGTTTCCAGCGAGTTATCAGCGTTTTTTCTGAGTCTCGTTGAGGTATTTTTGACTCTGTAAATCTGCTCAGAAGCAAGATTTTGCTTCAAAAGTGCGTTATATGGCAGAATCTAGCACCAAATACATCATATTCCGTGTTTTTAGAGTGCTTTTTGCAGTTTTACAAACTTTGGGCTAAGTCGAAATCACTCTTTTCCGCGCAGATTTTCACAATCAAAAAGTTCATATTCCTATTTGGGACCTCATAATATGTATGAATCTATCGACAAGAACATCATATTTCGTGTTTTCAGAGCGCTATCTGCAGTTATATGAAGTTTGGAATAAGTCAAAATTACCACATTCTGAGCAGTTTCAAAGTATCGCAAATCACATAAATCTATCCAATACAACATGATACGCATGAATCCGTCCTTAAATGCACAAAATTTTGCGTTTCCAGCGAGTTATCAGCGTTTTTTCTGAGTCTCGTTGAGAAATTTTTGACTCTGTAAATCTGCTAAGAAGCAAGATTTTGCTTCAAAAGTGCGTTATATGGCAGAATCTAGCACCAAATACATCATATTTCGTGTTTTCAGAGTGCTATTCGCAGTTATACAAACTTTGGAATAAGTCGAAATCACGCTTTTCCGCGCAGATTTTCACAATCAAAAAGTTCATATTCCTTGTGACGTCCCCGCTTAGAACGTCAGAAATATGTGTAACGTACTGGTTGGCCTGTCGCTAGCTCTTACTCAATGCTCGGACGCAATTTACTAACGGAGCGACAGGCTGTTGTACGTGCCAAGGTAGCTCTGTGGAGGTATGATGTCCAGGATTCCGAAATCTTGCTGAAAAATGAGAACGAGGTACACGCAACAAAAGAGTAACAGCTTTTACCAAAAATAGAATATTTTTATTTAATATAGTTGAAAATGAACATCAAGATAATACAAAAGTAACAGCAATAATATTTTCTATTGTTAGACCATCTCAACAATGTCAAATAGTGTCAACAAAACCATTGTAACAATCAAGTGATTGACCGCTTGTCTGAATAATCGACTACTTGACTGAATCTACTAACTGATACTGACTGACTACTGACTGTACTGACTGACTCAGTTTACCGACTGACTACTGATTGTACTGACTGTAACTGACTGACGGAGTATACTGACTGACGGAGTATACTGACTGAGTACACTGACTGACTGAGTATACTGACTGACTGAGTATACTGACTGACTACTGACTGTACTGACTAAACTGACTGACGGAGTATACTAACTGACTGAAAATACCAACTGACTGAGTATACTAACTGACTGAGTATACTAACTGACTGAGTATACTGACTGACGGAGTATACAGACTGACGGATACTTTTACGTACTTCACAACGCAGATCCACTGAAACAGAAGTGAAGGACGATTACTCATAAGACGCGAGTCGGAACACTAGGATGTAGCTCGGAATACGCGAGCTGGATAACAGGACGTTAACTCGGAAGACGCGAGTCGGATCAGTAGGAAGTAGCTCGAGAGACGCGAGCTGGATAGCAGGACGTTAACTCGGAAGACGCGAGTCGGAGCTAGGGTGTAGCTCGGAAGACACGAGCTGGATACTAGGACGGAGACTTGGAAGACGCAAGTCGGGCACTAGGTATTTGTTTGCTTACCCTTAGTTTGACGAACGCTACTGGCTGCTAACTTGGAGGCTGTCCACTAGCCTGGAGAGCTGGTGGGCTGTAGAAAGTCGCTACAGCCCAGTTCTGGGAAGCTCAACTGTAGGAAGGCGCTACAGTTCGACTGACTTATCTTTGAAATGGGAGGCTTTATATACTGCCCATCCATTGAGTATTCAATTTTTCAGTCTCAACTTGCTGCATACCGATTTTGAATCAAAAATAAAAATATAAAAGTTTACTTGATGCGGTTTCGCACGCTAACCGCTAGACCAACAGTACATGTACAGAAATTGTTGTGAATTACGGGGTGACTTAGCAGCATCGTCACACCCTATTCAGGACCTCATAATATGTATGAATCTATCGACAAAAACGTCATATTTCGTGTTTTCAGAGCGCTATCTGCAGTTATATGAAGTTTGAAATAAGTCAAAATTACCACATTCTGGGCAGTCTCAAAATATCGCAAATCACATAAATCTATCCAATACAACATAATACGCATGAATCCGTCCTCAAATGCACAAGATTTTGCGTATCCAGCGAGTTATCAGCGTTTTTTCTGATTCTCGTTGAGAGATTTCTGACTCTGTAAATCTGCTCAGAAGCAAGATTTTGCTTCAAAAGTGCGTTATATGGCAGAATCTAGCACCAAATACATTAAATCTTGTGTTTTTGGGTGCTATTCGCAGTTTTACAAACTTTGGAATAAGTCAAAATCACGTTTTTCCGCGCAAATTTTCACAATCAAAAAGTTCATAGTCCTATCCAGGACCTCATAATATGTATGAATCTATCGACAAAAACATCATATTTCGTGTTTTCGGAGCGCTATCTGCAGTTATATGAAGTTGGAAATAAGTCAAAATTACCACATTCTGAGCAGTTTCAAAGTATCGCAAATCACATAAATCTATCCAATACAACATAATACGCATGAATCCGTCCTCAAATGCACAAAATTTTGAGTTTCCATCGAGTCATCAGGGTTTTTTTCTGAGTCTCGTTGATGAATTTTTGACTCTGTGGATCTGTTTAGAAGCAAGATTTTGCTTCAAAAGTCCGTTATAAGGCAGAATCTAGACCAAATACATCTCATTTCGTGTTTTTAGAGTGCTATATGCAGTTTTACATACTTTGGAATAAGTCGAAATCACGCTTTTCCGCGCAGATTTTCACAATCAAGAAGTTCATATTCCTATTCAGGACCTCATAATATGTGAGAAACTATCGACAAAAACATCATATTTCGTGGTTTCAGAGCGCTATCTGCAGTTATATGAAGTTTGAAATAAGTCAAAATTACCACATTCTGAGCAGTTTCAAAGTATCGCAAATCACATAAATCTATCCAATACAACATAATACGCATGAATCCGTCCCTAAATGCACAAAATTTTGCGTTTCCAGCGAGTTATCAGCGTTTTTTCTGAGTCTCGTTGAGAAATTTTTGACTCTGTCAATCTGCTAAGAAGCAAGATTTTGCTTCAAAAGTGCGTTATATGGCAGAATCTAGCACCAAATACATCATATTTCGTGTTTTTAGAGTGCTATTTGCAGTTATACAAACTTTGGAATAAGTCGAAATCACGCTTTTCCGCGCAGATTTTCACAATCATAAGGTTTATATTTCTATTCAGGACCTCATAATATGTATGAATCCATCGACAAAAATATCATATTTCGTGTTTTCAGAGCGCTATCTGCAGTTATATGAAGTTTGAAATAAGTCAAAATTACCACATTCCGAGCAGTTTCAAAGTATCACAAATCACATAAATCAATCCAATACAACATAATACGCATGAATTCGTCCTCAAATGCACTAAATTTTGTGTTCCCAGCGAGTTATCAGCGTTTTTCCTGAGTGTCGTTGAGAAATTTTTGACTCTGTAAATTTGCTCAGAAGCAAGATTTTGCTTCAAAAGTGCGTGATATGGCAGAATCTAGCACCAAATACATCATATATCGTGTTTTTAGAGTGCTATTTGCAGTTTTACAAACTTTGGGATGAGACGAAATCTTGCTTTTCCGCGCAGATTCTCACAATCAAAAAATTTATATTTCTATTAGGGACCTCATAATATGTAAGAATCTATCCACAAAAACATCATATCTTGTGTTTTCAGAGCGCTATCTGCAGTTATATGAAATTTGAAATAAGTCAAAATTATCACATTCTGAGCAGTTTCAATGTATCGCAAATTACATAAATCTATCCAATACAACATAATACGCATGAATCCGTCCTCAAATGCACAAAATTTTGCGTTTCCAGCGAGTTATCAGCGTTTTTTCTGAGTCTCGTTGAGAAATTTTTGACTCTGTAAATCTGCTTAGAAGCAAGATTTTGCTCCATAAGTGCGTTATATGGCAGAATCTTGCACCAAATACATCATATTCCGTGTTTTTAGAGTGCTATCTGCAGTTTTACAAACTTTGGAATTAGTCGAAATCATGCTCTTCCGCGCAGATATTCACAATCATAAAGTACATATTCCTATTCAGGACCTCATAATATGTATGAATTTATCGACAAAAACATCATATTTCGTGTTTTCAGAGCGCTATCTGCAGTTATATTGAGTTTGAAATAAGTCAAAATTACCACATTCTGAGCAGTTCCAAAGTATCGCAAATCACATGAATCTATCCAATACAACATAATACGCATGGATCTGTCCTCAAATGCACAGAATTTTGCGTTTCCAGCGAGTTTTCAGCGTTTTTCCTGAGTCTCGTTGAGAAATTTTTGACTCTGTAAATCTGCTCAGAAGCAGGATTTTGCTCCAAAAGTGCGTTATATGGCAGAATCTAGCACCAAATACATCATATTTCGTGTTTTTATAGTGCTATTTGCGGTTTTACAAACTTCGGAATAAGTCGAAATCACGCTTTTCCGCGCAGAATTTCACAATCAAAAATTTCATATTCTTATTCAGGACCTCATAATATGTATGAATCTATCGACAAAAATATCATATTTCGTGTTTTCAGAGCGCTATCTGCAGTTATATGAAGTTTGAAATAAGTCAAAATTACCACATTCTGAGCAGTTTCAAAGTATCGCAAATCACATAAATCTATCCAATACAACATAATACGCATGAATCCGTCCTCAAATGCACAAAATTTTGCGTTTCCAGCAAGTTATCAGCGTTTCTTCTGAGTGTCGTTGAGAAATTTCTGACTCTGTAAATCTGCTCAGAAGCAGGATTTTGCTTCAAAAGTGCGTGATATGGCAGAATCTAACACCAAATACATCATATTTCGTGTTTTTAGAGTACTATTTGCAGTTTTTCAAACTTTGGAATAAGTCGAAATCACGCTTTTCCGCGCACAATTTCACGATCAAAAAATCAATATTCCTATTCAGGACCTCATAATATGTAGGAATCTATCGACAAAAACATCATATTCCGTGTTTTCAGAGCGCTATCTGCAGTTATATGAAGTTGGAAATAAGTCAAAATTACCACATTCTGAGCAGTTTCAAAGTGTCGCAAATTACATAAATCTATCCAATACAACATAATACGCATGAATCCGTCCTCAAATGCTCAAAATTTTGCGTTTTCAGCGAGTCATCAGCGTTTCCTCTGAGTCTCGTTGAGAAATTTTTGACTCTGTAAATCTGCTATGAAGCAAGATTTTGCTTCAAAAGTGCGTTATATGGCCGAATCTAGCAGCAAATACATCATATTTCGTGATTTAGAGTGCTATTTGCAGTTATACAAACTTTGGAATAAGTCGAAATCACGCTTTTCCGCGCAGATTTTCACAATCATAAGGTTCATATTTCTATTCAGGACCTCATAATATGTATGAATCTATCGACAATAACATCATATTCCGTGTTTTCAGAGCGCTATCTACAGTTATCTGAAGTTTGAAATAAATCAAATTTACCACATTCTGAGCAGTTTCAAAGCATCGCAAATCACATAAATCTATCCAATACAACATAATACGCATGAATCCGTCCTCAAATGTACAAAATTTCGCGTTTCCACCGAGTTATCAGCGTTTTTTCTGAGTCTCGTTGAGAAATTTTTGACTGTGTAAATCTGCTCAGAAGCAAGATTTTGCTTCAAAAGTGCGTTATATGGCAGAATCTAGCACCAAATACATAATATTTCGTGTTTTTAGAGTGCTATTTGCAGTTTTACAAACTCTGGAATAAGTCGAAATCACGCTTTCCCGCGCAGGTTTTCACAATCAAAAAGTTCATATTCCCATTCAGGACCTTATAATATGTATTAATCTATCGACAAAAACATCATATATCGTGTTTCCAGAGCGCTATCTGCAGTTATATGAAGTTTGAAATGAGTCAAAATTATCACCTTCTGAGCAGTTTCAAAGTATCGCAAATCACATGAATCTATCCAATACAACATAATACGCATGAATCCGTCCTCAAATGCACAAAATTTTGCGTTTCCAGCGAGTTATCAGCGTTTTTTCTGAGTCTCGTTGAGAGATTTTTGACTCTGTTAATCTGCTCAGAAGCAAGATTTTGCATCAAAAGTGCGTTATATGGCGGAATCTAGCACCAAATACATCATATTTTGTGTTTTTAGAGTGCTATTTGAAGTTTTACAAACTTTGGAATAAGTCGAAATCACGCTTTTCCGCGCAGAATTTCACAATCAAAAAGTTCATATTCTTATTCAGGACCTCATAATATGAATGAATCTATCGACAAAAACAACATATTTTGTGTTTCCAGAGCGCTATCTGCAGTTATATGAAGTTTGAAATAAGTCAAGATTACCACATTCTGAGCAGTTTCAAAGTATCACAAATCATTTTAATCTATCCAATACAACATAATACGCATGAATCCGTCCTCAAATGTACAAAATTTAGCGTTTCCATCGAGTTATCAGCGTTTTTTCTGAGTTTCGTTGGGAAATTTTTGACTCTGTAAATCTGCTCAGAAGCAAGATTTTTCTTCAAAAGTGCGTTATATTGCAGAATCTAGCACCAAATACATCATATTTCATGTTTTTAGAGTGCTATTTGCAGTTTTACAAACTTTGGAATAAGTCGGAAACACGCTTTTCCGCGCAGATTTTCACAATCAAAAAGTTCATATTCCTATTCAGGACCTCATAAAGTGTGAAAATATATCGACAAAAACATCATATTCCGTGTTTTCAGAGCGCTATCTGCAGTTATATGAAGTTTGAAATAAGTCAAAATTACTACATTCTGAGCAGTCTCAAAGTATCGCAAGTCACATAAATCTATTCAATACAACATAATACGCATGAATCCGTCCTCAAATGTACAAAATTTTGCGTTTCCAGCGAGTCATCAGCGTTTTTTCTGAGTCTTGTTGAGAAATTTTTGACTCTGTTAATCTGCTCAGAAGCAAGATTTTGCTTCAAAAGTGCGTTATATGACAGAATCTAGCACCAAATACATCATAATTCGTGTTTTTAGGGTGCTATTTGCAGTTTTACAAACTTTGAATAAGTCTAAATCACGCTTTTCCGCGCAGATTTTCACAATCAAAAAGTTTATATTCCTATTCAGAACCTCATAATATGTATGAATCTATTGACAAAATCATCATATTTCGTGTTTCCAGAGCGCTATCTGCAGTTATATTAAGTTTGAAATAAGTCAAAATTACCACATTCTGAGCAGTCTCAAAGTATCGCAAATCACATAAATCTATCCAATACAACATAATACGCATGAATCTGTCCTCAAATGCACAAAATCTTGCGTTTCCAGCTAGTTATCAGCGTTTTTTCCGAGTCTCGTTGAGAAATTTTTGACTCTGTGAATCTGCTCAGAAGCAAGATTTTGCTTCAAAAGTGCGTTATACGGCAGAATCTTGCACCAAATACATCATATTTTGTGTTTTTAGAGTGCTATTTGCAGTTTTACAAACTTTGGAATAGGTCGAGATCACGCTTTTCCGCGCAGATTTTCACGATCATAAAGTTCATATTCCTATTCAAGACCTTATAAAATGTATGAATCTATCGACGAAAACATCATATTTCATGTTTTCAGAGCGCTATCTGCAGTTATATGAAGTTTGAAATAAGTCAAAATAACCACATTCTGAGCAGTTTCAAAGTATCGCAAATCACATAAATGTATCCAATACAAAATAATACGCATGAATCCGTCCTAAACTGCTCAAAATTTTGCGTTTCCAGCGAGTTATCAGCGTTTTTTCTGAGTCTCGTTGAGAAATTTTTGACTCTGTAAATTTGCCCAGAAGCAAGATTTTGCTTCAAAAGTGCGTTATATGGCAGAACCTAGCACCAATTACATCATATTTCGTGTTTTTAGAGTGCTATTTGCGGTTTTACAAACTTTGGAATAAGTCGAAATCACGCTTTGCCGCGCAGATTTTCACAATCAAAAAGTTCATATTCCTATTCAGGACTTCATAATATGTATGAATCTATCGACAAAAACATCATATTTCGTGTTTTCAGAGCGCTATCTGCAGTCATATGAAGTTTGAAATAAATCAAAGTTACCACATTCTGAGCAGTTTCAAAGTATCGCAGATCACATAAATCTATCCAATACAACATAATACGCATGAATCCGTCCTCAAATTCACAAAAACTTGCGTTTCCAGCTAGTTATCAGCGTTTTTTCCGAGTCTCGTTGAGAAATTTTTGACTCTGTAAATCTGCTCAGAAGCAAGATTTTGCTTCAAAAGTGCGTGATATGGCAGAATCTAGCACCAAATACATCATATTTCGTGTTTTCAGAGTGCTATTTGCAGTTTTACAAACTTTGGAATAAGTCGAAATCACGCTTTTCCGCGCAGATTTTCACAATCAAAAAGTTCATATTCATATTCAGGACCTCATAATTTGTATGAATCTATTGACAGAAACATCATATTTCGTGTTTTTAGAGCGCTATCTGCAGTTATATGAAGTTTGAAATAAGTCAAAATTACCACATTCTGAGCAGTTTCAAAGTATCCCAAATCACATAAATCTATCCAATACAACATGATACGCATGAATCCGTCCTCAAATATACAAAATTCTGCGTTTCCACCGAGTTATCAGCGTTTTTTCTGAGTCTCGTTGAGAAATTTTTGACTCTGTAAATCTACTCAGAAGCAAGAGTTTGCTTCAAAAGTGCATTATATTGCAGAATCTAGCACCAAATACACCATATTTCGTGTTTCTAGAGTGCTATTTGCAGTTTCACAAACTTTGGAATAAGTCGAAATCACGCTTTTCCGCGCAGATTCTCACAATCATAAAGTTCATATTCCTATTCAGGACCTCATAAAATGTATGAATCTATCGACAAAAACATCATAATTCGTGTTCTCAGAGCGCTATCTGCAGTTATATGAAGTTTGAAATAAATAAAAATTACCACATTCTGAGCAGTTTCAAAGTATCGCAAATTACATGAATCTATCCAATATAACATAATACGCATGAATTCGTCCTCAAATGCACAAAATTTTCCGTTTCCAGCGAGTTATCAGCGTTTTTTCTGAGTCTCGTTGAGAAATTTTCGACTCTGTAAATCTGCTCAGAAGCAAGAATTTGCTTCAAAAGTGCCTTATATGGCAGAATCTAGCACCAAATACATCATATTTCGTATTTTTAGAGTGCTATTTGCAGTTTCACAAACTTCAGAATAAGTCGAAATCACGCTTTTCCGCGCAGATTTCCACAATCAAAAAGTTCATTTTCCTATTCAGGACTTCATAATATGTATGAATCTATCGACAAAAACATCATATTTCGTGTTTTCAGAGCGCTATCTGCAGTTATATGGAGTTTGAAATAAGTCAAAATTACCACATTCTGAGCAGTTTCAAAGTATCGCAAATCACATAAATCTATCCAATACAACATAATACGCATGAATCGGTCCTCAAATGCACAAAATCTTGCGATTCCAGCGAGTTATCAGCGTTATTCCTGAGTCTCGTTGAGAAATTTTTGACTCTGTAAATCTGCCCAGAAACAAGATTTTGCTTCAAAAATGCGTTATATGGCAGAATCTAGCACCAAATACATCATATTCTATGTTTTTAAAGTGCTATTTGCAGTTTTACAAGCTTTGGAATATGTCGAAATCACGCCTTTCCGCGCAGATTTTTACGATCAAAAAGTTCATAATTCTATTCAGGACCTCATAATATGTATAAATCTATCGACAAAAACATCATATTTCGTGTTTTCAGAGCGATATCTGCAGTTATATGAAGTTTGAAATAAGTCAAAATTACCACATTCTGAGCAGTTTCAAAGTATCGCAAGTCACATGAATCTATCCAATACAACATAATACGCAGGAATCCGTCCTCAAATGCATAAAATTTTGCGTTTCCAGCGAGTTATCAGCGTTTTTTCTGAGTCTCGTTGAGAAATTTTTGACTCTGTAAATCTGCTCAGAAGCAAGATTTTGCTTCAAAAGTGCGTTATATGGCAGAATCTTGCACCAAATACATCATATTTCGTGTTTTTAGAGTGCTATTTGTAGTTTTACAAAGTTTGGAATAAGTCGAAATCCCGCTTTTCCGCGCATATATTCACAATCAAAAAGATCATATTTCTATTCAGGATCATAATAATGTCACGCTTGCAAGTCACTTGGTATAAATACACGTTGACTTTCGTAAATCAGTAACCTTATTATTAAATCGATAATCAATAATATGGTAAACATCATATATACGCGAGGGCACTATGCAAGCCTGACATGAACTCTTAAACTCCTAATAGTGTGATTCCTAACTTTGCTAATACCCTAATAACGCAACCACAATTGGTACAGAAAGGCTGTAGCTTATCAAGGCCGATAGACCGCGAATACCGCAATCTTTCACCAGGGCGGATGACAGCCGAGCAAAGTATTTTTTGCTAAATATAATAAATGATAATGTAATCTCATAAATATGCATTCATTAGAATAAACACATTGATCATGTAAAATACAAAGTTGCATGCAAACGACCATGGATTAAGTATCTTGTTATCGAATACCTTATATGGCGAAGTGTCACGATGTTTGACAGGAAAGGTTGGTGGCGGTTGGTTATAAATTCCCTGAATTTATAATTGCGCACGTAATGAGTAACATATTTATGAGAAACCAGGTTTCTTGTGTCTGAGAGGGGAAAGGGGAAGTAAGGAATGAGGGTATAAAGCTTAAGGTTAAAGAAAGGAGAGGAACCAGTATCAGTATCTGCATCAGACGATTATCTGTATTGATTCTGTCTGAGCTCTTGACGATTCTGTCTGAGCTCTTTGTGTTACTTTTTGAGTGTAATATCCAAGTCAACATGGGTCGACTCTCCTTATCAACGTAAGTAGTACTTCTTTTAAGATTATGATATGTATTTGCTAATAAACATTATACACCCCATACTCGTTTACTATTCATTTGACTCTACCTCAACGACACCTTGTTCGCAGCCTTAAGTCACGTGCGAGTGTTCTACCTTAAAGAGTGCTGTAATAGCCACTATGAAGCGAGTGTTTCTAAATTTCCTATCCAAAGTCTTTTGTGGACGTGACATTTGGTGGAGGTGCCGGGTAGAGGTTTAAATGAATAGATTTACGATCCCAACCAGCTAAATGCTTGAACACCTAGCAAAACCAATTTTCTCGCAATGTTATGTCAAATGCCGAACGATACCGATTTCGCGTAACACCTGCCCGCCTAGTTCGTATAATACAACAACCAGTGAACGAGCATGCTATGCCATTAGCACGGTCACCGCCTCCCAACCCCAACCCAAGTTTCCAACCCTTATCACCAGCAACACCTGAAAATTTTCCTCCAGCAAATCCCCCAGATCCACCGACAGTGAGAAGAGCAATCCCACCAGCACCACCGCTCCCCTTAGAACCATTGTATAATAATTTCTGGCAACAAATAATGGCAGAACCAACTATTGACTCAATCGCGGCGGAGCAAGTAGCGGCCGAACGTATACAACCTAAATTACGCGAGCCAGAACGATTCGATCCCCAAGGTAAATTATCGGCAATCGAATTCTTACAAATTTTTGAGGAATCGGCAAATGCGCATAACTGGGCAGCGCCTGAAAAATTACGCTATTTTAATTTCTATTTGGAAGGGCGTGCGGCCATATGGTATCGAGGATATGCGGTAAGAAATCCCAACGCTACCTATGACATGCTGATTAGAGAATTCAAAAATGAATTCTTTCCGAGCGGTTATGAAAGATCATTGCAAGACGCATGGCGAAATCGTATGCAAGCAAGGGATGAGGATCCACGTGCATATTATTATGCAATGCTTGATATCTACGATAGATTGGGCGCCGATTTATCAGAAGAACAAGTTGAGAACACGATCGAGGCAGGATTTCTACCGGACATACAAGAAAAATTGGCATTACGAGATCCTAGAAGTCTGCGAGCTCTTAAAGCAGCAATAGATAAAATCTGCGAGACTGAATCGCGTGTACAGTCAGCTCGTGATCGGTTTACCGCAATAGAAGCGGCGAACGCAATGAAAGGAGACGAATTAGAGCGACGATTGACAGAGATGCAGCAAAAAATTACGCAAAATTTAAGAGCCGAAGTCCGTAGAGAACGTCAACCTATACGTTTTCAGAATCAGCCCCCACGTTATCAAAACTCTGCACCTCGCTATATTAATAATAACGTCCAAGCCCCACGCTATCCAAATTATACACCTAGATATAATAATAGTAACAATAATCAGCCCCCACAAAATCAGAACCACGTACGGTTCCAAGATTTGATTAATAGACCCCAGCAAACTAATGCGGATACCGGGAGAAGTGCTCCTTTTTCAATGCCCAATTCTCAGCGCATGTCGCGGACACCCGACGGTAGAATAATTTGTCATCACTGCGCTCGTCCAGGTCACATGATGAGAGACTGTCCGGACATTCAGCGTGGAAATACTAATCTACAGGGAAACGGTGCCTCACGACGCTAGATGAGGCCCATAGCGTCGTGTATGAATTAGATTCAGGGTCCAATGATGAAACTAATCCAAAAGTACTGACAGTAGTAGGTAGGTTGAGAAATCAACCCGTAGATATCATTGTGGATACAGGGTCAGTATACAACGTAGTAGGTAATGATCAAATCCTTGACTGCAAACAGACTGCGGTTAAAATGCTTCGCACTGCAGGCGGACGTTTAATACCCGTTCTGGGGAGTACTATACTGCCTCTGACAATGAACGCGTGGACCACAGACTTAGCCACCCTGGTGGTACCAGATCTGCCCTGTGACGTTATACTGGGTATGCGATTCTTATTACAACAGAAAGCCATAGTTGATATAGAAAACGAAATTATCAAATTTGGACGGCATACACAAATTCCCTTTAAAAGATGTAGCTGTAAGTTGGATAGAACAGATCCGGAACAAAGCGCGCAATTATCTGCTTCCACCGCAGATCAAAATTCCGGTGACGAAACTTCCGAACTACCGCAAGCATTTTATGAATCAACCATTCAGGAAAATATTAAATTATCACTCAGTCATGACGTGGAAGTTCCGGAGGAAACCGAGGTTATTTGCTATCTGACAGAACCTGATATGACGCAAGTCTCAATGAACTTGAAAAGTATCAGTGGAAGATCAGATGCCAAATACAAACTTGGAATAGAAATTTTTGACATTTGGCCCCATGAATCTAAATTCGGTACATGGTTAGCAAAAGTAAGGAACATTAGTAGATATAAGCCCCGTAAACTTTTTAAGCATATTGCATTAGGTTATATAAGTAATAAAAGCGACGTTCTTAACGGTGATAAAATAGCGACGGATGTTTTATATTTGGACGAATTTGAAAAGGGAGACAAGGTTCATAATATCAATCCCAAACTGACGGATCAGCAGAAAAAGGAGCTGACGGAATTAATTGAAGAATTTAGCGATATATATGCCTGGAATTCTAAGCAAATCGGATTAACGGATTTAGTAGTACATGAAATTCCGACGGGTGACTCACCACCCGTTCACTTGAAACCCTATCGCGTATCGCATAAAGAAAAAGAAATCATTCAAGAACAAATTAAAGAAATGCTAGAGGATAACATAATTAGACCATCCTCAAGTGCATGGTCTTCCCCAGTAGTGTTAGTTAAAAAGAAGGATGGATCTTGGCGTTTCTGTGTAGACTACCGTAAAGTAAATGCTATTACCAAACCCGACGTTTACCCATTACCAGTAATAGAGGATATGATGAGTTATTTAGGTAATTCCGCATATTTTATAAGTTTAGATTTATTTAGTGGTTATTGGCAAGTTCCAGTCAAAGAATCAGATAAACAAAAAACAGCCTTCGTAACGCCTGACGGTCATTATGAATTTAATGTCTTGAGTTTTTGTTTAACTTCAGCACCAGCCACGTTTCAGCACTTGGCTGATACGGTATTCAAAGAATTGAAATGGAAAGAAGTATTGATATACTTAGATGATGTAATAGTATTCAGTCGAACATTCGAGGAACATCTTATCCGATTAAGACATGTTTTTGAGCGCTTACGTGCAGCGAAATTGACATTAAAACCCAGTAAATGCATTCATTTACAAACGGAAATAGATCTATTAGGTTTCAAAGTTTCAGCACAGGGATTAGCCCCTGACGAGAAAAAATTGATAGCCATAAAAGAATTTCCATTACCTAAAAAAGTAAAAGATGTACAGAGTTTTCTAGGCCTTTGTAATTATTACAGTAAATTCATTCAAGATTTTGCTCGAATAGCACGACCATTATATGCACTAACGAAAAAAGACGTTAAGTTCAATCTGACTCAAGAAGAAATAAACGCGATTGGAACACTGAAAGAGAAATTAACTTCCGCTCCAGTATTAACTCATTTTAATCCAACCGCAGATATTGAAATCCGGGTAGACGCGTGCGGCGTCGGATTAGGCGGTGTATTATTACAAAATATAAATAATCAGTGGCACCCGATAGCATACGCATCGCGGAAACTAACGCAGGCGGAAATGAATTATTCAATAACAGAAAAAGAATGTTTAGCGTTTGTGTACGCGCTAACACAGTGGCGTCCCTATATTTGGGGAAGGAAATTTAGAGTTGCAACTGATCATCACGCTTTGTGTTGGTTAAAGACAGTAAAAGATCCTGTAGGTAGACTAGCACGATGGAGTGTTAAGGTCCAGGATTATCAATACAAAATTTTCCATAAAAGTGGAACAGCACACACGGATGCTGACTGTTTGTCACGCTATCCTTGTGGGGCGGTCTCTAAACAAGACGAAGAGAACGCTGTTGATGTCCCAACCTATACACTCGATCAGCTGAATCTCGAGGATCAACAAAAACAAGATGATGAGTTAAAACAAATAATTCAGGCCATTAACGACCCTGAGTATGGTGACGCATTGTTACAGCGGCGTGCAAGAAATTTCAGAATTCAAAATAATATTTTATACAAAGTAAACTCACAACCAGGTAGCCAAAATTTAGTAGTGATTCCACGGAATTTAGTCGGAGAGATTCTGTATAGCAATCATGATGAACCATTGGCAGGTCATTTGGGGTTGGCAAAAACAAGCCATCGAATTTCGAGTAGATATTTTTGGACTAATATGAGAAAAGATATAATTAAATATGTGCAAGGTTGCCCAGATTGTCAAGCCCGCAAGGGAGTGGCTAATGCTAAACCTGCTGGATTGTTGCAACCCTTATCGATCGGACAGCCGTTTGACCGAGTAGGTATAGATTTATTAGGACCATTCAAACGTAGTAAATCAGGGAAGAAATACATAATTGTCGCAACTGATTATGCTACACGATGGGCTGAGACTAAAGCCATAGCATCGGGTAAAATTGAACCGGTAGCGGCGTTTATTTTAGAAGATATTATTTGTAGACACGGTGCCCCGCGTGCGCTACTGAGCGACCGCGGCGCAGTCTTTCAGTCAGCAGTGATAGCTGAGTTATTGCGAATAATGGGAACCGATAATAAATTCACAACTGCTTATCGCCCACAGACAAATGGATTAACAGAAAGGTTGAATAAAACATTAGCTGATATGTTGAGTATGTATGTTAATACCCCACAAACGGATTGGGATGAGTATTTACCTCACGTAACTTTTGCATATAATACGGCAGTACAAGAAAGTACTAAAATAGCTCCATTTGAGTTATTATACGGTAGGCAACCGGTGTTGCCAACGGAAGCACGATTATATGAAACGGTTGAAACAGAAATAGTCAGTCAAACGCAAGAACGATTGAAGCAAATTAGAGAGCAAGCGAAAGCTAATATTGAGAGGAAGCAAGAACGTGATAAAAAGCGATATGATAAAAAGCACAGGCATATAGAATATCAAATTGGTCAGAAAGTTAAGGTCTATAATCCCGAACGTCATGTAGGAAAAACGGACAAATTATTATTGAAATGGTTTGGTCCTTATGAAATAGTAGAGAAACTATCCGATGTTAATTATGTAGTACAAAAGGGGAAAAGGAAAAAAAAAATTAGAGAACGTGCATGTAGCACGTATTAAACCATATCATGAACCTTGGACTCCTGAAGATTCGGTCCCTTTAGCAAGGAGATTACGTAGCAGTAAAGTAGTAAATGATTTATCTCGGCCGGAAATAAGTTCCGAAGATGAATCTGACGAATAGATATAATTAGAAAATTGTAACTATGTTGTGTAGGGTATGCCAAATCCTGAATGAAGCTTGCATGAAAATGAATGCGCTGCTTATCCGAATTCAAGCTTGGTTTTAAAAATAAAAATTAAAAAGGTATCAAATAGTAGATGATTTTATATAGGGAATGGCCAGCAGTTTACCTGCAGATCGTAGCGTTGGTGGCGGCACTAGAACAGCGAACCAGGAACCTCTTAATAGGGGTTCCGGACAACCTGGTGGTCCGTTTCTGAGCTATCGTCCTGAGACTGATGGTTATTCCATTGTTGAGCCAAGTCGAGCAGGAGGTGGAGCTGATGAGAGGAGAAAATGAGCTGACGAGTGAAGAGAAGTGGCTGAAAATCCAGGAACTGACGCTCCCCGCACGGTTGGAGTTGGCACAAGGCCTGCTGAGTATGTTTGAAGGACCCGACCATACATTACCCTTCTTTGCTATGGTCGTAGCCTACATGTTTGGCAGGGCTGTCAGCTTAGGGTTTACACCGGCTAGGGATTTCTCAAAGTTTCCTTCACTTTTGGCAAGTAACAATGTGTATCCAGTGATGGGATCTGGGTTGAGGGAAGAAGAGATACCGGATGATAGACTTGAGGACCCACAGGCACTTGATGGTGATCTGGGGGATCAGCAGGTCGAGCACCGGTCTCCAACTCCTAAAACACTTACCCCCGAACTGGAGAACGCATTGCCAGAGCGGGACTCGAGCAGTTCTACGTCGGTGTCCACTCTGTCATCGCCGTCGGAGGAAGCCGTACCATCGGCAGAAGGAACAGCAAGCGAAGATTCAGCAGAAGAGGAACTGCTGGTGGAAAGAAGGCCACCAGTAGAGACGGAGCACTCGTCAGTTGAAGAGCTCTCATCAGCTGAAGAAATGTTAGAGCAAGAGCCTATTAACGGTGAAGAGGCACTCCCGGAAGAGGACTCAGACGACTCAGACGTCGACAGTGACATAATTGTACAAACCGTACTGACGACACGACCCCGTATCGATACACCAATACCTTCGACATCAACCGCGGTACTACCACATGAGCGACCAATACTAGAGGTGTCAGGGGTTCCCCGGGAGATTTTGTCCGAAAACGAGTCCAGGGTGTACGCGGCCATCTCGAGCGCTGCAGTTGGAGATGTGTCTTGGCCTCGAGAGATCGCCGTCTACACCCGGGAGGGGGCTCTATGGTACGCCACCATATATCCAAGAGCGGGAAATACCCCGGAGGACTTTGACGAATGGGCGTTGCACGCCAGATTCCGGTCTGGGGATCCACACGGGATGGAGATGCAGGAGGCGTTTAGAGTGGCGGGCGAACTTCTACGTGATTCTGGGACGGTGATGACTGCATCGGGCCCATGGGAGCGAATGTTGTTAGCCACCATCACCCCAGCACTCATTCTGAGAGTCCGACCGCTCGCGCCGGCTGCCATCCGGGGATCCTTGTGCTGGTATCACAAACAGACAGGCGTACAACGTGGACGGTGCGTCATTAACCAACTTAAACGAACACTCTTAAACCATCAAAATTTGGATAACGGGACGATACAACCGGGAGACTTTCATGTTTCGCACGATGACTGGGACGATTATGACTAAATTAGTACGACGTCAAACGAGACAAATTTAAATAAAAAGAGTCGAAAACTCAGCCGGGGGAAAACAAAATAAAGAAGAATTTTAAATTCAAACATGCATACACTAGACAACTCAGTAAACTTTTAACGAACTAACTTTTGTCTAGAGTCAAGATTAGGTTGAGGATTTTATAATGCAATGACTTTTTTACAGTGAGCTGTTAGCAATCCTGACCTTAGCAGTAGGCGTTTTGTCCATTCAAGTTCCAGTACGAGTAGTGGCGGGAGCCTATTGGAAAAAACTCCCCAGTACCATCGTGTATGAAGCCACAATTCCATTGACATATGAAACGAAGTGGTTGGGCAGCCAAGAAATACAACCTATTCGGTCATCTAGAAAAATGCAATGTACCCCAAACGTACACCACTGTGAGATGTTTGACCACCTAGACAAGATGGGTAAAATATACAATCAATTGGTCAAAAAATTGGATTATTCCTTGGACCCTAAATACTTTCTGGATATTGAGCGATTAACAAGCAAACAATTGGAGGGACATTTACTCAACAAGTCATTCATAGACAACCAAGGACCTAGAAGCCGAGGGAAACGATCACCGATCGATCTCATAGGAGATGCCCTCAGTTGGTGCTGTGGAGTAATGACTGATTCCAAGATGCAAGATTTCGTGATGAATGAACAACAACTTGCCCAGAAAGTATCGCAATTACGTACTGGACTACATAAACAGTATCAACATTTGACGGCCATCACAACCCATTTCCAGGAATATGACAACAAAATGCAGACCACTTTAGAGAACATCAAAACTATAATAGCCAAAATTATCGACAAGGCAGAAACAAAATGGCAGGAAGGAGAAGAGCTAGTGGATGAGCTTCTTATGAATAACTTAATGGCATTGCAGCGAACTCTGCATGTCCTTACGTTGGTACGACAAAATGAAATTCTGAACGCTTGCAAAAATAGACAAATTCCAACGGCACTAATAACTCCTGGAATACTGGCAGCTGATTTGGATAAATTGGAAGTAAGATTGAACGACTACGGGCTGCAGTTGGCGATACCACGGCGAGATTTGTCACAGTATTACAAATTACCAATAGCTGAATGTGGACTGAGCGGAGACAGCATCGTGTTACATCTCAAATTTCCAGTCAACCCTAGTAAACATTCATGGGAATTAGTGGAACTTTTGACAACCCCTTTTGGTTGGGGAAACGACACGTGTATCATAATGCATGACGTGATGTATCTGGCGGTCAGTGGGAAAAACATGCGTCCCATTTCCGGAGCAGGGTTACATCAATGTCAACCCTATCATGATCGACTGTGTTATCTACCAAGATTCACGTCAGATGCGGTTTACGGACCACAATGTGCATTCAAAATTTATGAAGGAGCAACCGTAGATGAGATCACCCAATACTGCTCTTTCCGGTGCTATCCCGCACATCAGACCATAATCTCCGAGGTAAAACCAGACACGTACGTCATCACGCATCCTCCGGCCCAAACCAAAGTGCGGTGTCCAGGGGAAGTCCATGCAGTTGACGAACTACATAATAAGCAACCCGGTGCACTTCAAGTTCAGTTGCCGTGTAGCTGTTCTCTATACTTGAACAACGAAAGGGTGATTCCAGCCCGAATTCCATGTGGAGAAGATAGCAGCCATCTAGAAGTTTTGCACGTTCTACCAGCTACCTGGACTACTTTAAAATCGTACAAAATCAATCCTGTACAACCCGAAGCCCATCCAACGTACGACAACTTGTCAGAGTGTCTTAATCCTAATTGGACTTAACAGGTCCCACATTTAAACCTATCAGCCATCAGCGGAACAACCAAGGAGTGGGAAGAAGCCTTCACACCCCTACAATTACATTACAATGATTGGCTACACACTCACTCTTAGCACAAAGACGTTGTGTTGTATGTATGGAACGCCGTATTGACAATAATCGCCATCAAGTTGTGGAAGAGTGGACGACTCGCAGCCTACATTCCAGCAGCAACCGCCATCCCCACTGTTAAGGGAGATGGACCACAGGACCCGAGTCATTCATTAATAGTGGTTAATGGTATTTATGCCTTCACATTAACCGTAATCGTCGTTTTTATACTCGTTAGAGTAATTCAATATACCGTTAAGAAGTTGATCGCCCATTTTTGTCCCTGGCGCAAGGGAGGCCAGAAATCACAAGTTGAAAATGAAGAGAAGCTGACGTTTAACGACTTTTTGGAAGGAACCCTCACGATTAACGGGAACACGGATGTCCCCGTTCGCATAGAAGATGAAACCCTCCAGGATCGACAACCGAGGTTGCCGAGGACTACTCAGCGGTTAACTGAAGTCTGCTCACGGAGCCCGGTGGCCCAGTAGTGGGAGCACCATTCAACGAGTACATTGGTCCCAAATTTCAAGTAAAATTCTCCGTGGAGTATCTGGTGAGGTATAAGGTTAGTGTCCTGCATGTCAGTCGTCTTATATAACAATTTTCTGATCAATTATTGGGTATATAGGGCCGTAGGGCTGCTGCAATTGTTTATATTATTTCCCGACGTCGGATGATTTGTTAGTTGTTAATTTTTTAACCCTCAGGGTACGTGTTGCGTACGCCTGTAGTATTTGAGATAAATGTTTGTTTATTCAGGGGATGTGGACACCATCACTGTCTAAAGCTTGTTAAGTGCAGGTTGGCACTTGTTTTGTCGAAACAGAGTATTGTAAACTGATGAGTTAATTTTGAAGTATATACGGATATACAAGAATTAAATGGGTTCAGAATAGTAAATAAAAAGTAAAATTTCATGGGACATTATTTGGTTGAAGTAAAATCATTTTAGTCAGCAGCAGCTAGGGACAACAACTCGTGAATGTTTAGTAATTCTATCAATAAATTCATAATCATTAATGTAATCGGAAGTATATAAAAATAGTTTGTAACGGAAGGAAGAAGGAAATTAATTATAGAATAATCATAAGGAAGTAATTAATCAAATCATTTAAGCACGGGTGAACGATACTGAAAGAACAGAGATCTGGATAAAAATTATCAATATGTTTATTTTTATAATTTTTTGTGTAACCTTGTGCAAAACAAGCTATGGTGTAGTAGAGGTAAACACAGGTGCGTATATGCAAACCTTACCTGAAGTCATTTCTTATGAAACGTCAATTCCTTTAATTTATGACATACAATTTCTGTCTGAAAAGGTCAAAAGTAAAATAGATGGTTGTTGTAAGTCTAATTCGTCACGGTCAACAATTTGTCATCCTTTAATTAATGGCATTACAATTAGTAATCAAACACAGAAAATTCTAGCCAATGATGGTACATCAGCCGGATGGAGTTTTCAAATTGCTTCCAGAAATCACGTACAAAGATTATTCACAACGCCGGAAGAGTCGGCACTATTCAAAAATAAAATTAAAACATATCCTATTAAGTTTGAGTTACAAAATCGAGTAATGAATCCAACTTTGACACTTAGTTCATGTGATGTTAATACGATTAATACGTTCTCTGGCATGCTGCACTATCAAATAAATCAATTAATAAGTGCATGCCATGCACGACATCTGTCACCGGACATTGTCGACATGAACAGTTTTCAACACGATCTAGCCGTTGTTCAAACACAAATAGCTTCAAGCGAATATCAATTAGCTATCGTGGACGCAGGACATTATTACGGACAACCGCTAACAGATTGCCTCATAACACATACAAACGTTGACATAGGTTTGCATATACCCATTATCAAAAGACAGGTCGCATCAGTACAGCTACGACGACTTATTTCCGCACCAATGGCCTGGTTAAATAACACGTGCGTTCTGTCAGCAGAACACACCGACTTGGCTATTGTAGGGTATAAGGGCGTAAATACAGTAGACATTATGAAACCAGAATGCGATCCACATCGAGATAGACTTTGCGCTATACCACGAAATCATGAAAATGTGTTGACTGCCACCTGTGCTAAATTACTCCTTGCAGGAGCTTCTATTAATGAGTTTGTTAAGCACTATCCTATAACCTGCCATCCAGCAAAACCAGGAACTCGGTTAGTTACGGTTGTGAACACTAATACGTTCGTCTTAACGCACATATCTACAGTACATATACCTGAACTTAATACGACAATAATTACTGACTCAAAATATGGAGCAATTTGGATTCAACTACCGTGCAATCATACAGCCATTTTAGACAGACAAATCGTGATTTATCCTACATATACTTGTGTAATTTTTAACATTCAATTTGAATATAAACAAATTATCCCAGCAGCCTGGGCTAAAACAAAAACGTTAAAACTACCTCCTTATGACTTACAACAATATCCTGTTTTTAATGGATTAGAAGAATGTCTCAATACCGGAGCCGTAAATTTGAATGAGTCAGAAGCTTTGAAAACTGTTTTATTATATGCACCATGGCCTGTTATTCTAGTATTTGTTTTAGTATATATTTGTAGACATGTAAGTACAGTAAGAAGGACAAGGGAAACATACGCTGATCTTGTAGCCCAAAGAATTTTTAGACGCGAAGCCACTGTTCCAGCGCCGTATACAGCGAATGAAAACATACCAATACACACGCATACACAACCAAATGCACCGTTTGTTGACACCCATACACTCAGAACTAGACCGCGGCCTTTACCAAGGACGCCGTCCTATCATGAGTCCGCTAACAGTTCAGAGAGTTCTTACGTAACTCCTACGTCACCACACGCTCCAGCATACACAGTAATGTACCAGGTGCGACCGTCACCCGAATACGAGGCAGTGGTGGAAACGTCTCCGCTAACACAAGTGTCAGGGTATGTTCCAATGTCTAGATACCCTGCCATGTCGAGGGCGACATGAGCTAGGGGGGGGGGGGGAATGTCACGCTTGCAAGTCACTTGGTATGAATTTCGTAAATCAGTAATCTTATTAGTAAATCGATAATCAATAATATGGTAAACACCATATATACGCGAGGGCACTATGCAAGCCTGACATGAACTCTTAAACTCCTAATAGTGTAATTCCTAACTTTGCTAATACCCTAATAACGCAACCACAATTGGTACAGAAAGGCTGTAGCTTATCAAGGCCGATAGACCGCGAATACCGCAATCTTTCACCAGGGCGGATGACAGCCGAGCAAAGTATTTTTTGCTAAATATAATAAATGATAATGTAATCTCATAAATATGCATTCATTAGAATAAACACATTGATCATGTAAAATACAAAGTTGCATGCAAACGACCATGGATTAAGTATCTTGTTATCGAATACCTTATATGGCGAAGTGTCATGATGTTTGACAGGAAAGGTTGGTGGCGGTTGGTTATAAATTCCCTGAATTTATAATTGCGCACGTAATGAGTAACATATTTATGAGAAACCAGGTTTCTTGTGGCTGAGAGGGGAAAGGAGAAGTTAGGAATGAGGGTATAAAGCTCAAGGTTAAAGAAAGGAGAGGAACCAGTATCAGTATCTGCATCAGACGATTATCTGTATTGATTCTGTCTGAGCTCTTGACGATTCTGTCTGAGCTCTTTGTGTTACTTTTTGAGTGTGATATCCAAGTCAACATGGGTCGACTCTCCTTATCAACGTAAGTAGTACTTCTCTTGAGATTATGATATGTATTTGCTAATAAACATTATACACCCCATACTCGTTCACTATTCATTTGACTCTACCTCAACGACACCTTGTTCGCAGCCTTAAGTCACGTGCGAGTGTTCTACCTTGAAGAGTGCTGTAATAGCCACTATGAGGCGAGTGTTTCTAAATTTCCTATCCAAAGTCATTTGTGGACGTGACAATATGTATGGATCTATCGACAAAAACATCATATTTCGTGTTTTTAGAGCGCTATCTGCAGTTATATGAAGTTTGAAATAAGTCAAAATTACCACATTCTGAGCAGTTTCAAAGTATCGCAAATCACATAAATCTATCTAATACAACATAATACGCATGAATCCGTCCTCAAATGTACAAATTTTTGCGTTTCCACCGAGTTATCAGCGTTTTTTCTGAGTCTCGTTGAGAAATTTTTGACTCTGTAAATCTGCTCAGAATCAAGATTTTGTTTCAAAAATGCGTTATATTGCAGAATCTAGCACCAAATACATCATATTTCATGTTTTTAGAGTGCTATTTGCAGTTTTACAAACTTTGGAATAAGTCGAAATCAAGCTTTTCCGCGCAGATTTTCACAACCAAAAAGTTCATATTCCTTCTCAGGACCTCATAATATGTATGGGTCTATCGACAAAAACATCATATTTAGTGTTTTCAGAGCGCTATCTGCAGTTATATGAAGTTTGAAATAAGTCAAAATTACCACATTCTGAGCAGTTTCAAAGTATCGCAAGTCACATAAATCTATCCAATACAACATAATACGCATGAATTCGACCTCAAATGCACAAAATTTTGCGTTTCCAGCGAGTTATCAGCGTTTTTTCTGAGTCTCGTTGAGAAATTTCTGACTCTGTGAATCTGCCCCGAAGCAAGATTTTGCTTCAAAAATGCGTTATATGGCAGAATCTAGCACCAAATACATCATATTTTGTGTTTTCAAAGTGCTATTTGCAGTTTCACGAACTTTGGAATAAGTCGAAATCACGCCTTCCCGCGCAGAATCTCACAATCAAAAAGTTCATATTCCTATTCAGAGCCTCATAATATGTTCAAATCTATCGAGAAAAACATCATATTTCGTGTTTTCAGAACGCTATCTGCAGTTATATGAAGTTTGAAATAAGTCAAAATTACCACATTCTGAGCAGTTTCGAAGTATCGCAGGTCACATAAATCCATCCAATACAACATAATACGCATGAATCCGTCCTCAAATGCAAAAAATTTTGCGTTTCCAGCGAGTTATCAGCGTTTTTCCTGAGTCTCGTTGAGAAATTTTTGACTCTGTAAATCTGCCCAGAAGCAAGATTTTGCTTCAAAAATGCGTTATATGGCAGAATCTAGCACCAAATACATCATATTCTATGTTTTTGAAGTGATATTTGCAGTTCTACAAACTTTGGAATATGTCGAAATCATGCCTTTCCGCGCAGATTTTCACAATCAAAAAGTTCATAATTCTATTCAGGACCTCATTATATGTAAGTTAATTTAACGATTATTCGTTGACTTTAAAAAAAACTATTTATTTTATCACAAGTACAGATTCAGAATTTATTAACAACAATATTAGATGTTAACTACTTAAGATACAAAATGTGACTAACTAATATGTTTTACAAAGTTCATAAGGTTGACACCTTACACGCTTACACGTGTTTGGACTTTGGTCTCGCAAAAATGTGGAAACCATGGTGTCATCAAGAATTGCTGGGAAGTTGTTACTATAACTCCTCTTCCTTAGAACTGGGCATCGCCGGGAAGTTTCAGCTCTTGCATAGGGGATTGATTCTGGTCCTGTTGTCCTCGCTGGATTAGTCTACGTTGAATAAACTTCTTCCTGAGATAAACTGTGAACATGATAACGCCAAGAATTATTAGAATGATGTACAATATTATAACTGAATAATTTGTGTCATCAATGTTGATTTTCTCCTCTATGTCTTCATATTTGTTGATAGGAAATTTTAAATCTTCTATGCTGTTGAGCTCGATGACTAATTTTGGGATTTGTGTCTTGTTCAAGTCTATATTGAAGTTTTCAAATATTACAGGCTTGCCAAAAGTTTCTTCTCTCAATTTCAATAATTTATTTCTAAAATTCAGTTGACATTTGTTATTCTTGAGAAGAAATATTCCTTGTAGATTTTTTATTTCATCGCTTTTGTTACATGACAGATGAATTATTTCATTTGTTGGGAAGACAAGCAAAAACTGATTGATATCTTCAATTATTTCGATGTGGTTCTTCTTAATGGTGAGTTTTGTATATTGACAATTTTTATTGTTGCCGTAAAATATGATATTTTTCTCGCATGTTTCATTGTTGACTTCGTTCGCTTTGTTGACACATTGAAAGTTTATTCCTCTCGTACAAGCTTCACTTAAAGATATCAAGTTACCATCAGCTGATTTCAGAAAGTAGTTCTTATCAGGGATAATAGTAATGAATTCGTCACGATATTTGGTTGGGATAGGAACAAGATGATATAATTCAAATTGTTTATCATAATTTATCGGGATCTCTATGAAATAAATAATTCTCTCTGATTCTAATTTGCAATTAACATTAATTAATTTTCCAATTTCAAACATATTCTCTGGAATGGGTTCAAAGGGTAATTCATTATTATAATACTTGTAAATTCTGATTGAAGATCATTAATTTTGATTATGCTAGGATGCAAGGTATGAAGCTTACAAAATGTTAGCGAATTTTCTATGTCTTGTAACGTATTCAATATCATTGTGTAAAGAATATCAAATTGATTATAAATATCTTGAATAAAAAGTCTATCTATATTATCGGTTTCGCTGATGACAATATGCTATAATTGCTCAATTTTTGATTTCAATTCTTACTCATTATGTCTTATTGTTTCGATAGTTTTATTAAATTTTTCGATAATTTGATTATTCACAGAATACTGATTTTTCAACTGATTATTAAATTTCCTCTGGTTATTTTCCAAATGATTCAAAATTTTTGTATATCTTTTTTCATCTTCTGCGTCTAAATTACCAGTTATTGACTTAATTATTGACCCTAAGCCATTAATTAAACCTCTTTTTTGTCGGTGATTCTTAGGGTAAACATTTATATAATTAAATTTAATATCTATTGAACTTCGAATATAATTTATAATTTTTTCATAATTTTCAAATTGTTTTTCCATAAGTGAATTGTTGGAAATTGTATTTTGCAAGTTGTAGTGCTGTACGTTCAATCTTTCGTATTGTGTAATTATTGGTTGGAAATCATAATAGTGAAGGAAGGTATGTTTTGTCTTTTGTAATTTGGCTGGTCCTAAATTTGATGTAAATAGTCCAGGGTTGTTTGTAATGTCTTTTATTTCTTGTCTGGAGACGTGTGCGAAGTAGAAGCACCTGGAAAGTTAGAATCTTTGTTAATTCTTTTTCTTGGTCTTTTAACATTACTTAAATGAATTTTAGATTGCTTTTTATCATTCGGTTCTGTTTTGATTTTAGCTGTTTTCAACTTTCTGTTTACTGATTCTACCTTTTCTTTTCTATATTTGGGATTTTTCGTTTTGTTCACTTTCTGTTTATTGTGAACAAATATGGTTTCGGGAATTTCCGGTGTAATTTCACGATGTTCATTTAATTTATTTATTGTATTTGTTTTTCGTAACTGCAAACGTTCATTAATATCTTTATATGCTAATTTAGTTTTTTCTTTATGGTTCTGAACATATTCTTGTGTAATTTGTTTCTCTAGTTCTACTTCTAGAGGTGAATTTGTGTCTAAATGACCATTTATAATTTCAATTGGTTTTAATCCGGTAGAAGTGTGATTTGTATTGTTGTATGCCTACAATGCATACTGAACTTTACTCTCAATTGTTTCGGTCTTAAAATTATCTTGTAAGTTAAATAGTCTTATATGCTCTATGAGCGTAGAATGAAAACGCTAAACTAGTCCGTTGGAATTGGGATGTTGCGAGCTTGTAAAGTGTATGTCGATTTTGTGCAAACTAAACGTTTCTCGTAAAATGCTATTTTTGAACTCTAATCTGTTATCGCAAATGATTAATTTTGGGATACCGTGATGAGAAAAGAATCGTAATAGCTTGTTTGTTATTTCTATCGCATTTGTGGAAGTAACTAAATAAGCTTGTGCGTATTTTGAAAAAGCGTCAATTATTGTTAGAAATTTACAATTTTCAAGACTTAAAGTGTCTATATGAATAGTATCGAAAGGCTTGTTTGGAGTTGGTGTTATGTTTTCAATGGATTTCGCTCATACTTTGATTTTGAGCATATTTCGCATTGAATAATGTATTCAGTGATTGTTCTTAATTGATTGGGCAAATAATACAAATTTTTAATTTGATTATGTGTTTCGTGAATACCACGATGATTGGTCTTTCCTTCGTGATAGTTCCTAATCGTGTCTGTAATGTCATCTTCCTTTTCAATGTCTATTAATTTATTATTGCATTTTGTGAAATTCATCTCCGAATTTTTAAAGTGTTTTTGTGATACACAACTAAGTTTCTCATATACTGGTTGTTCAAAAAATAAATAATTGTCTAAAAATTCTACTTGAAAGTTGTCAGTCAAATCTGTTACACATTCGTTCTCCGTTGCATTAATAACTGGATAGTAAATGATGTTATTTTCTACTTTAGCTATTCCTTCAGGTATCATCAAATTATTTACATTTGTTTCAGGAATGAAGACATCACCGTTGTCAATATTATTCACGTGAAATTTTGTAATTGTTTCTGAGTTAGCTGGAATTTTAACATATTGTGGACGTGTTACAGTTCTATGATAATTTATTTTGATTTCACTGATCGGCGTAATAATTTTATCTCTTGTTAAGTCTATTATAGCTTCTAGAGTCTTCAAATTGTCTAATCCGAGTAAAATGTCGAAATTATTATGGAAATCAAACAGATGGTATTTCAATAAAGTATTTGGTTTCTTAAAAATCTTTGAACACGGCAATATTAAACTAAAATTTTCTACTGATGTTCCATGTGCTGTCGTGATCTTAAAAGGATCATGAGTTATTTGATTTTTAAATAATTTATTCGCAATGTCCGGTTTTATGAATGAGCGCGTGCTACCTGTATCTATCAAAGCTTTTGAGTTGTATTTAGGTAAAATTACAAAGGGTAATTCGCTCTGGTTGTAAGTTAAGTTTAAAAGTTCTATTTGGTTTCCGAGGCATTTTTCTCTAAAAAATAATTCTCATCGTTCTCTTGTTCGTCTTGAATGTCCTCTGTTTCTGTTTCTGGTTCATAAACTAGATAATTTTGATCGTCTTCAAATTGTTCATATTCTGTCATTTCTGTGTTAAATAACATGTGTTTTTGTTTAGGATAGAAATTTGAAGGACCTGGTTTTGGATTAAAGGTGTTGATCGTACTCACACTCATTGGAGTAGGTCTAGGAGTAAATGATTGTTTTGTACTCGTACTCATTGGAGTAGGGGTGTTAAATTTCTTATTGGGATAAGATTTGAATGCGTTGTAATTTGTTTGATTATTATTTTGTTTGAATGGTGGAGGTCGGTAAATCAATTGTGGTGTCTGTGTTTGCGGCAAATGTGTGGGTGTATTTTTATATTGTCGCATCATATTGTGAGATGTTTGAATTGGTGTATATTTTTGTTTCTGATGATGTTTTTGAAACGTTTTAGGTTGGCATTCTAACTGAAATTCATTTGTGAGCATGCCAAGTGCAGAATTTGAGTCTGCTGGATTTTTTGTTCGTTGCAAAGTTCCTAAAGGTTCTTTCAAGCCACGTAAAAGTATTCTTACTGCATATGTTTGGAAGTAAGCTATTAAAATATTTTTTTCATTCGGATCTTTTGAATGATTCGTAATGTATGAGGTTTGTAAGTTCAATTATTCTTGTACTTTGTGCAGGAATTCAAACGCAGATTCATTTGTTTGTTTCAATTCTGACATTCCTATATTTAATGTGAAACAATCGCGTTTGTCAGCATAAGTGTTTAATAAAGCTTGTTTCAAGCTTCTCCAATCAGAAATTGTGCAACTAGCTATATTTACTGCAGCTTCGCCTCTAATTTTCGCTAAGATACTAGACATAAGCCATTCATTTTGGAAGTCTAATGGGTCTGCTACTACATAAAATTTGTTTACAAGTTTTTCGCAAATTTCAATGAAACGTGAAAGTAATTTTGTATCACCGTTAAACTCCGGGATCATTTCTAAGTATTCGCGTTTCAACGTTGGGGTAGCCATTTCTTGTAAATTTAAGTTGCTTATTTCTTGGGAAAGGATTTCAAAAATTAAATTGTTGTGGGGATTGGGATCAAGGATTGAGTCACAGGAATGGGTTGATTCTGTATCTGAACTATTTTCTGAATCTGAAGTAATTGGTGTTGTGTTATCTCTAAGTGACATTCGTGTACTTACAGAATAACTTTCAACGCGTGGTCCATGTGTTCCTTGGTCGTATTCTTCGATCTGGAACTGAACGTTGTCGTGTAGCTCTGTGTACTTCAGGGCCTGGTGACTTCTCGAAGTTGCAATGTTCGCTCGCGGTTTCAGAAAGTCTCTTCGACGGTTCACGGACACTTGTTCGATATCTAGCAAATCGTAGAAACGAAACGAAAAATGATTTTTAGATCTCGTCTAGATATCCGACCCGACTGCGCCAGTTAAGTTAACGATTATTCATTGAGTTTGAAAAAAACTATTTATTTTATTACAAGTACAGATTAAGAATTTATTAACAACAATATTAGATGTTAACTACTCAAGATACAAAATGTGCCAACTAATATGTTTTACAGAGTTCATAAGGTTGACACCTTACACGCTTACACGTGTTTGGACTTTGGTCTTGCAGAAATGTGGAAATCATGGTGTCATCAAGGATTGCTGGGAAGTTGTTACTATAACTTGTATGAATCTATCTACAAAAACATCATATTTCGTGTTTTCAGAGCGCTATCTGCAGTTATATGAAGTTTGAAATAAGTCAAAATTACCACATTCTGAGCAGTTTCAAAGTATCGCAAGTCACATAAATCTATCCAATACAACATAATACGCATGAATCCGTCCTCAAATAAACAAAATTTTGAGTTTCCAGCGAGTTATCAGCGTTTTTTCTGAGTCTCGTTGAGAAATTTGCGACTCTGTGAATCTGCTCAGAAGCAAGATTTTGCTTCAAAAGTGCGTTATATGGCAGAATCTAGCACCAAATACATCCTACTTCGTGTTTCAAGAGTGCTATTTGCAGTTTTACAATCTTTGGAATAAGTCGAAATCACGCTTTTTCGCGCAGATTTTCACAATCAAAAAGATCATATTTCTATCCAGGACCTCATAATATGTATGAATCTGTCGACAAAAACATCATATTCTGTGTTTTCAGAGCGCTATCTGCAGTTATATGCTGTTTGAAATAAGTCAAAACTACCACATTCTGAGCAGTTTCAAAGTATCGCAAATCACATAAATCCATCCAATAACATAATACGCATGAATCCGTCCTCAAATGTTCAAATTTTTGCGTTTCCACCGGGTTATCAGCGTTTTTTCTGAGTCTAGTTGAGAAATTTTTGACTTTGTAAATCTGCTCAGAAGCAAGATTTTGTTTCAAAAGTGCGTTATATTGCAGAATCTAGCACCAAATACATCATATTTCGTGTTTTTAGAGTGCTATACGCAGTTTTACAAACTTCGGAATAAGTCGAAATCAAGCTTCTCCGCGCAGATTTTCACAATCAAAAAGTTCATATTCCTATTCAGGACCTCATAATATGTATGGATCTATCAACAAAAACATCATATTTTGTGTTTTCAGAGCGCTATCTGCAGTTATATGAAGTTTGAAATAAGTCAAAATTACCACATTCTGAGCAGTCTCAAAGTATCGCAAGTCACATAATTGTATCCAATACAACATAATACGCATGAATCCATCCTCAAATGCACAAAATTCTGCGTTTCCAGCGAGTTATAAGCGTTTTTTCTGAGTCTCGTTGAGAAATGTTTGACTCCGTAAATCTGCTCAGAAGCAAGATTTTGCTCCAAAAGTGCGTTATATGGTTGAATCTTGAACCAAATACTTCATATATCGTGTTTTAAGAGTGCTATTTGCAGTTCTACAAACTCTGGAATAAGTCGAAATCACGCTTTTCCGCGCTGATTTTCACAATCATAAAGTTCATATCCCTATTCAGGACCTTATAATATGTATGAATCTATCGACAAAAACATCATATTTAGTGTTTTCAGAGCGCTACCTGCAGTTATATGAAGTTTGAATTAAGTCAAAATTACCACATTCTGGGCAGTTTCAAAGTATCGCAAATCACATAAATCTATCCAATACAACATAATACGCATGAATCCATCCTCAAATAAACAAAATTTTGAGTTTCCAGCGAGTTATCAGCGTTTTTTCTGAGTCTCGTTGAGAAATTTTTGACTCTGTAAATCTGCTCAGAAGCAAGATTTTGCTTCAAAAGTGCGTTATATGGTTGAATCTTGAACCAAATACTTCATATATCGTGTTTTAAGAGTGCTATTTGCAGTTCTACAAACTTTGGAATAAGTCGAAATCACGCTTTTCCGCGCTGATTTTCACAATCATAAAGTTCATATCCCCATTCAGGACCTTATAATATGTATGAATCTATCGACCAAAACATCATATCTCGTGTTTTCAGAGCGCTATCTGCAGTTATATGAAGTTTGGATTAGGTCAAAATTACCACATTCTGAGCAGTTTCAAAGTATCGCAAATCACATAAATCTATCCAATACAACATGATACGCATGAACCCGTCCTCAAATGCACAAAATTTTGCGTTTCCAGCGAGTTATCAGCGTTCCATCTGAGTCTCGTAGAGAAATTTTTGACTCTGTAAATCTGCTCAGAAGCAAGATTTTGCTTCAAAAGTGCGTTATGATTCAAAATTTTTGTATATCTTTTTTCATCTTCTGCGTCTAAATTACCAGTTATTGACTTAATTATTGACCCTAAGCCATTAATTAAACCTCTTTTTTGTCGGTGATTCTTAGGGTAAACATTTATATAATTAAATTTGATATCTATTGAACTTCGAATATAATTTATAATTTTTTCATAATTTTCAAATTGTTTTTCCATAAGTGAATTGTTGGAAATTGTATTTTGCAAGTTGTAGTGCTGTACGTTCAATCTTTCGTATTGTGTAATTATTGGTTGGAAATCATAATAGTGAAGGAAGGTATGTTTTGTCTTTTGTAATTTGGCTGGTCCTAAATTTGATGTAAATAGTCCAGGGTTGTTTGTAATGTCTTTTATTTCTTGTCCGGAGACGTGTGCGAAGTAGAAGCACCTGGAAAGTTAGAATCTTTGTTAATTCTTTTTCTTGGTCTTTTAACATTACTTAAATGAATTTTAGATTGCTTTTTATCATTCGGTTCTGTTTTGATTTTAGCTGTTTTCAACTTTCTGTTTACTGATTCTACCTTTTCTTTTCTATATTTGGGATTTTCCGTTTTGTTCACTTTCTGTTTATTGTGTACAAATATGGTTTCGGGAATTTCCGGTGTAATTTCACGATGTTCATTTAATTTATTTATTGTATTTGTTTTTCGTAACTGCAAACGTTCATTAATATCTTTATATGCTAATTTAGTTTTTTCTTTAAGGTTCTGAACATATTCTTGTGTAATTTGTTTCTCTAGTTCTACTTCTAGAGGTGAATTTGTGTCTAAATGACCATTTATAATTTCAATTGGTTTTAATCCGGTAGAAGTATGATTTGTATTGTTGTATGCCTACAATGCATACTGAACTTTACTCTCAATTGTTTCGGTCTTAAAATTATCTTGTAAGTTAAATAGTCTTATATGCTCTATGAGCGTAGAATGAAAACGCTAAACTAGTCCGTTGGAATTGGGATGTTGCGAGCTTGTAAAGTGTATGTCGATTTTGTGCAAACTAAGCGTTTCTCGTAAAATGCTATTTTTGAACTCTAATCTGTTATCGCAAATGATTAATTTTGGGATACCGTGATGAGAAAAGAATCGTAATAGCTTGTTTGTTATTTCTATCGCATTTGTGGAAGTAACTAAATAAGCTTGTGCGTATTTTGAAAAAGCGTCAATTATTGTTAGAAATTTACAATTTTCAAGACTTAAAGTGTCTATATGAATAGTATCGAAAGGCTTGTTTGGAGTTGATGTTATGTTTTCAATGGATTTCGCTCATACTTTGATTTTGAGCATATTTCGCATTGAATAATGTATTCAGTGATTGTTCTTAATTGATTGGGCAAATAATACAAATTTTTAATTTGATTATGTGTTTCGTGGATACCACGATGATTGGTCTTTCCTTCGTGATAGTTCCTAATCGTGTCTGTAATGTCATCTTCCTTTTCAATGTCTATTAATTTATTATTGCATTTTGTGAAATTCATCTCCGAATTTTTAAAGTGTTTTTGTGATACACAACTAAGTTTCTCATATACTGGTTGTTCAAAAAATAAATAATTGTCTAAAAATTCTACTTGAAAGTTGTCAGTCAAATCTGTTACACATTCGTTCTCCGTTGCATTAATAACTGGATAGTAAATGATGTTATTTTCTACTTTAGCTATTCCTTCAGGTATCATCAAATTATTTACATTTGTTTCAGGAATGAAGACATCACCGTTGTCAATATTATTCACGTGAAATTTTGTAATTGTTTCTGAGCTAGCTGGAATTTCAACATATTGTGGACGTGTTACAGTTCTATGATAATTTATTTTGATTTCACTGATCGGCGTAATAATTTTATCTCTTGTTAAGTCTATTATAGCTTCTAGAGTCTTCAAATTGTCTAATCCGAGTAAAATGTCGAAATTATTATGGAAATCAAACAGATGGTATTTCAATAAAGTATTTGGTTTCTTAAAAATCTTTGAACACGGCAATATTAAACTAAAATTTTCTACTGATGTCCCATGTGCTGTCGTGATCTTAAAAGGATCATGAGTTATTTGATTTTTAAATAATTTATTCGCAATGTCCGGTTTTATGAATGAGCGCGTGCTACCTGTATCTATCAAAGCTTTTAAGTTGTATTTAGGTAAAATTACAAAGGGTAATTCGCTCTGGTTGTAAGTTAAGTTTAAAAGTTCTATTTGGTTTCCGAGGCATTTTTCTCTAAAAAATAATTCTCATCGTTCTCTTGTTCGTCTTGAATGTCCTCTGTTTCTGTTTCTGGTTCATAAACTAGATAATTTTGATCGTCTTCAAATTGTTCATATTCTGTCATTTCTGTGTTAAATAACATGTGTTGTTGTTTAGGATAGAAATTTGAAGGACCTGGTTTTGGATTAAAGGTGTTGATCGTACTCACACTCATTGGAGTAGGTCTAGGAGTAAATGATTGTTTTGTACTCGTACTCATTGGAGTAGGGGTGTTAAATTTCTTATTGGGATAAGATTTGAATGCGTTGTAATTTGTTTGATTATTATTTTGTTTGAATGGTGGAGGTCGGTAAATCAATTGTGGTGTCTGTGTTTGCGGCAAATGTGTGGGTGTATTTTTATATTGTCGCATCATATTGTGAGATGTTTGAATTGGTGTATATTTTTGTTTCTGATGATGTTTTTGAAACGTTTTAGGTTGGCATTCTAACTGAAATTCATTTGTGAGCATGCCAAGTGCAGAATTTGAGTCTGCTGGATTTTTTGTTCGTTGCAAAGTTCCTAAAGGTTCTTTCAAGCCACGTAAAAGTATTCTTACTGCATATGTTTGGAAGTAAGCTATTAAAATATTTTTTTCATTCGGATCTTTTGAATGATTCGTAATGTATGAGGTTTGTAAGTTCAATTATTCTTGTACTTTGTGCAGGAATTCAAACGCAGATTCATTTGTTTGTTTCAATTCTGACATTCCTATATTTAATGTGAAACAATCGCGTTTGTCAGCATAAGTGTTTAATAAAGCTTGTTTCAAGCTTCTCCAATCAGAAATTGTGCAACTAGCTATATTTACTGCAGCTTCGCCTCTAATTTTCGCTAAGATACTAGACATAAGCCATTCATTTTGGAAGTCTAATGGGTCTGCTACTACATAAAATTTGTTTACAAGTTTTTCGCAAATTTCAATGAAACGTGAAAGTAATTTTGTATCACCGTTAAACTCCGGGATCATTTCTAAGTATTCGCGTTTCAACGTTGGGGTAGCCATTTCTTGTAAATTTGAGTTGCTTATTTCTTGGGAAAGGATTTCAAAAATTAAATTGTTGTGGGGATTGGGATCAAGGATTGAGTCACAGGAATGGGTTGATTCTGTATCTGAACTATTTTCTGAATCTGAAGTAATTGGTGTTGTGTTATCTCTAAGTGACATTCGTGTACTTACAGAATAACTTCCAACGCGTGGTCCATGTGTTCCTTGGTTGTATTCTTCGATCTGGAACTGAACGTTGTCGTGTAGCTCTGTGTACTTCAGGGCCTGGTGACTTCTCGAAGTTGCAATGTTCGCTCGCGGTTTCAGAAAGTCTCTTCGACGGTTCACGGACACTTGTTCGATATCTAGCAAATCGTAGAAACGAAACGAAAAATGATTTTTAGATCTCGTCTAGATATTCGACCCGACTGCGCCAGTTAAGTTAACGATTATTCATTGAGTTTGAAAAAAACTATTTATTTTATTACAAGTACAGATTAAGAATTTATTAACAACAATATTAGATGTTAACTACTCAAGATACAAAATGTGACTAACTAATATGTTTTACAGAGTTCATAAGGTTGACACCTTACACGCTTACACGTGTTTGGACTTTGGTCTTGCAGAAATGTGGAAACCATGGTGTCATCAAGGATTGCTGGGAAGTTGTTACTATAACTTGTATGAATCTATCTACAAAAACATCATATTTCGTGTTTTCAGAGCGCTATCTGCAGTTATATGAAGTTTGAAATAAGTCAAAATTACCACATTCTGAGCAGTTTCAAAGTATCGCAAGTCACATAAATCTATCCAATACAACATAATACGCATGAATCCGTCCTCAAATAAACAAAATTTTGAGTTTCCAGCGAGTTATCAGCGTTTTTTCTGAGTCTCGTTGAGAAATTTGCGACTCTGTGAATCTGCTCAGAAGTAAGATTTTGCTTCAAAAGTGCGTTATATGGCAGAATCTAGCACCAAATACATCCTACTTCGTGTTTCAAGAGTGCTATTTGCAGTTTTACAATCTTTGGAATAAGTCGAAATCACGCTTTTTCGCGCAGATTTTCACAATCAAAAAAAACATATTTCTATTCAGGACCTCATAATATGTATGAATCTGTCGACAAAAACATCATATTTTGTGTTTTCAGAGCGCTATCTGCAGTTATATGAAGTTTGAAAAAAGTCAAAATTACCACATTCTGAGCAGTCTCAAAGTATTGCAAGTCACATAAATGTATCCAATACAACATAATACGCATGAATCCATCCTCAAATGCACAAAATTTTGCATTTCCAGCGAGATATAAGCGTTTTTTCTGAGTCTCGTTGAGAAATTTTTGACTCCGTAAATCTGCTCAGAAGCAAGATTTTGCTCCAAAAGTGCGTTATATGGTTGAATCTTGAACCAGATACTTTATATATCGTGTTTTAAGAGTGCTATTTGCAGTTCTACAAACTTTGGAATAAGTCGAAATCACGCTTTTCCGCGCTGATTTTCACAATCATAAAGTTCATATCCCTATTCAGGACCTTATAATATGTATGAATCTATCGACAAAAACATCATATTTAGTGTTTTCAGAGCGCTATCTGCAGTTATATGAAGTTTGAATTAAGTCAAAATTACCACATTCTGGGCAGTTTCAAAGTATCGCAAATCACATAAATCTATCCAATACAACATAATACGCATGAATCCATCCTCAAATAAACAAAATTTTGAGTTTCCAGCGAGTTATCAGCGTTTTTTCTGTGTCTCGTTGAGAAATTTTTGACTCTGTAAATCTGCTCAGAAGCAAGATTTTGCTTCAAAAGTGCGTTATATGGTTGAATCTCAAACCAAATACTTCATATATCGTGTTTTAAGAGTGCTATTTGCAGTTCTACAAACTTTGGAATAAGTCGAAATCACGCTTTTCCGCGCTGATTTTCACAATCATAAAGTTCATATCCCCATTCAGGACCTTATAATATGTATGAATCTATCGACAAAAACATCATATTTCGTGTTTTCAGAGCGCTATCTGCAGTTATATGAAGTTTGGATTAAGTCAAAATTACTACATTCTGAGCAGTCTCAAAGTATCGCAAATCACATAAATCTATCCAATACAACATGATACGCATGAACCCGTCCTCAAATGCACAAAATTTTGCGTTTCCAGCGAGTTATCAGCGTTCCATCTGAGTCTCGTTGAGAAATTTTTGACTCTGTAAATCTGCTCAGAAGCAAGATTTTGCTTTAAAAGTGCGGTATATTGCAGAATCTAGCACCAAATACATAATATTTCGTGTTTTTAGAGTGCTATTTGCAGTTTTACAAACTTTGGAATAAGTCGAAATCACGCTCTTCCGCGCAGATTTTCACAATCCAAAAGTTCATATTCCTATTCAGGACCTCATAATATGTATGAATCTATCGACAAAAACATCATATTTTGTGTTTTCAGAGCGCTATCTGCAGTTATATGAAGTTTGAAATAAGTCAAAATTACCACATTCTGAGCAGTTTCAAAGTATCGCAAGTCACATAAATCTATCCAATACAACATAATACGCATGAATCCGTCCCCAAATGCACAAAATTTCGCGTTTCCAGCGAGTTATCAGCGTTTTTTCTGAGTCTCGTTGAGAAATTTTGGACTCTGTAAATCTGCTCAGAAGCAAGATTTTGCTTCAAAAGTGCGTTATATGGTTGAATCTTGAACCAAATACTTTATATATTGTGTTTTAAGAGTGCTATTTGCAGTTCTACAAACTTTGGAATGAGTCGAAATCACGCTTTTCCGCGCAGATTTTCACAATCATGAAGTTCATATTCCTATTCAGGACCTCATAATATGTATGAATCTATCGACAAAAACATCATATTTCGTGTTTTCAGAGCGCTATCTGCAGTTATATGAAGTTTGAATTAAGTCAAAAAAAAACATTCTGAGCAGTTTCAAAGTATTGCAAATCACATAAATCTATCCAATACAACATAATACGCATGAATCCGTCCTCAAATGCACAAAATTTTGCGTTTCCAGCGAGTTAGCGTTTTTCTGAGTCTCGTTGAGAAATTTTTGACTCTTTAAATCTGTTCAGAAGCAAGATTTTGCTTCAAAAGTGCGTTATATGGCAGAATCTTGCACCAAATACATCATATTTCGTGTTTTTAGTGTGCTATTTGCAGTTTTAAAAAGTTTCGGAATAAGTCGAAATCCCGCTTTTCCGCGCAGATATTCACAATCAGAAAGATCATATTCCTATTTAGGACCTTATAATATGTATGAATCTATCGACAAAAACATCATATTTCGTGTTTTCAGAGCGCTATCTGCAGTTATATTCTATGAAGTTTGAAATAAGTAAAAATTACCACATTCTGAGCATATTAAAAGTATCGCAAATCACATAAATCTATCCAATACAACATAAAATTCATGAATCCGTCCTCAAACGCACAAAATTTTACGTTTCCAGCGAGTTATCAGCGTTTTTTCTGAGTCTTGTTGAAAAATTTTTGACTCTGTAAGTCTGCTCAGAAGCTAGATTTTGCTTCGAAAGAGCGTGATATGGCAGAATCTAGCACCAAATACATCATATTTCATGTTTTTAGAGTGCTTTTTGCAGTTTTACAAGCTGTGGAATAATTCGAGATCACGCTTTTCTGCGCAGATTTTCACAATCAAAAAGTTCATATTCCTATTCAGGAACTCATAATATGTATTAACCTATCGACAAAAACATCATATTTTGTGTTTTCAGAGCGCTATCTGCAGTTATATGAAGTTTGAGATAAGTCAAAATTACCACATTCTGAGCAGTTTCAAAGTATCGCAAGTCACATAAATCTATCCAATACAACATAATACGCATGAATCCATCCTCAAATAAACAAAATTTTGAGTTTCCAGCGAGTTATCAGCGTTTTTTCTGAGTCTCGTTTAGAAAGTTGCGACTCTGTAAATCTGCTCAGAAGCAAGATTTTGCTTCAAAAGTGCGTTATATGGCAGAATCTAGCACCAAATACATCATATTTCGTGTTTCAAGAGTGCTATTTGCAGTCTTACAAACTTTGGAATAAGTCGAAATCACGCTTTTTCGCGCAGATTTTCACAATCAAAAAGATCATATTTCTATTCAGGATCTCATAATATGTATGAATCTATCAACAAAAACATCATATTTCGTGTTTTCAGAGCGCTATCTGCAGTTATATGAAGTTTGAAATAAGCCAAAATTACCACATTCTGAGTAGTTTCAAAGTATCGCAAATGACATGAATCTATCCAATACAACATAATACGCATGAATCTGTCCTTAAATAAACAAATTTCTGCGTTTCCACCGAGTTATCAGCGTTTTTTCTGAGTCTCGTTGAGAAATTTTTGACTCTGTAAATCTGCTCAGAAGCAAGATTTTGTTTCAAAAGTGCGTTATATTGCAGAATCTAGCACCAAATACATCATAATTTGTGTTTTTAGAGTGCTATTCGCAGTTTCACAAACTTTGGAATAAGTCGAAATCAAGCTTTTCCGCGCAGATTTTCACAATCAAAAAGTTCATATTCCTATTCAGGACCTTATAATATGTATGGATCTAACGACAAAAACATCATATTTTGTGTTTTCAGAGCGCTATCTGCAGTTATATGAAGTTTGAAATAAGTCAAAATTACCACATTCTGAGCAGTCTCAAAGTATCGCAAGTCACATAAATCTATCCAATACAACATAATACGCATGAGTCCGTCCTCAGATGCACAAAATTTTGTGTTTTCAGCGAGATATCAGCGTTTCTTCTGAGTCTCGTTGAGAGATTTTTGACTCTGTAAATCTGCTCAAAAGTAAGATTTTGCTTCAAAAGTGCGTTATATGGTTGAATCTTGAACCAAATACTTCATATATCGTGTTTTAGGAGTGCTATTTGCAGTTCTACAAACTTTGGAATAACTCGAAATCACGCTTTTCCGCGATGATTTTTACAATCATAAAGTTTATATTTCTATTCAGGACCTCATAATATGTGTGAATCTATCGACAAGAACATCATATTCCGTGTTTTCAGAGCGCAATCTGCAGTTATATGAAGTTTGAATTAAGTCAAAATTATCACATTCTGAGCAGTTTCAAATTATCGCAAATCACATAAATCTATCTAATACAACATAAGACGCATGAATCCGTCCTCAAATGCACAATATTTTGCGTTTCCAGCGAGTTATCAGCGTTTTTTCTGAGTCTCGTTGAGAAATTTTTGACTCTGTTAATCTGCTCAGAAAGAAGATTTTGCTTCAAAAGTGCGTTCTATGGCATAATCCAGCATCAAATACATCATATTTCGTGTTTTTAGAGTGCTATTTGCAGTTTTACAAACTTGGCAATAAGTCGAAATCACGCTTTTCCGCGCAGATTTTCCCAATCAAAAAGTTCATATTCCTATTCAGGACCTTATAATATGTATGAATCTATCGACAAAAACATCATATTTCGTGTTTCCAGAGCGCTATCTGCAGTTATATAAAGTTTGAAATAAGTCAAAATCACCACATTCTGAGCAGTTTCAAAATATCGCAAATCACATAAATCTATCCAATACAACATAATACGCATGAATCCGTCCTCAAATGCACAAAATTTTGCGTTTCCAGCGAGTTATCAGCGTTTTTTCAGAGTCTCGTTGAGAAATTTTTGACTCTGTGAATCTGCTCAGAAGCAAGATTTTGCTTCAAAAGTGCGTTATACGGCAGAATCTTGCACCAAATACATCATAATCCGTGTTTTTAGAGTGCTATTTGCAGTTTTACATACTTTGGAATAAGTCGGAATCACGCTTCTCCGCGCAGATTTTCACAATCAAAAAGATCAAATTTCTATTCAGGACCTCATAATATGTATGAATCTAACGACAAAAACATCATATTTCGTGTTTCCAGAGCGCTATCTGCAGTAATATGAAGTTTGAAATAAGTCAAAATAACCACATTCTGAGCAGTTTCAAAGTATCGCAAATCACATAAATCTATCCAATACAACATAATACGCATGAATCCGTCATCAAATGCAAAAAATTTTGCGTTCCCAGCGAGTTATCAGCGTTCTTTCTGACTCTCGTTGAGAAATTTTTGACTCTGTAGATCTGCTCAGAAGCAAGATTTTGCTTCAAAAGTGCGTTATATGGCAGAATCTAGCACCGAATACATCATATTTCGTGTTTTTAGATTGCTTTTTGCAGTGTTACAAACTTTGGAATAAGTCGAATTCACGCTTTTCCGCGCTAATTTTCACAATCAAAAAGTTCATATTCCCATTTAGGACCTCATAATATGTATAAATCTATCGACAAAAACATCATATTCCGTGTTTTCAGAGCGCTATCTGCAGTTATATGAAGTTTGAAATAAGTCAAAATAACCACAAACTGAGCAATCTGAAAGTATCGCAAGTCATATAAATCTATCCAATACAACATAATACGCATGAATCCGTCCTCAAATGCACAAAATTCTGCGTTTGCAGCGGGTTATCAGCGTTTTTTCTGAGTCTCGTTGAGAAATTTTTGACTCTGTAAATCTGCTCAGAAGCAAGATTTTGATTCAAAAGTGCGTAATATGGTTGAATCTTAAACCAAACACATCATATTTCGTGTTTTTAGAGTGCTATTTGCAGTTCTACAAACTTTGGAATAAGTCAAAATCACGCTTTTCCGCGCAGATTTTCACAATCATAAAGTTCATATTCCCATTCAGAACCTCATAATATGTATGAATCTATCGACAAAAACATCATATTTCGTGTTTTCAGAGCGCTATGTGCAGTTATATGAAGTTTGAATTATGTCAAAATTACCACATTCTGAGCAGTTTCAAAGAATCGCAAATCACATGAATCTATCCAATACAACATAATACGCATGAGTCCGTCCTCAAATGCACGATATTCTGAGTTTCCAGCAAGTTAGCGTTTATTCTGAGTCTCGTTGAGAAATTTCTGACTCTGTAAATCTGCTCAGAAGCAAGATTTTGCTTCAAAATAGCGTTATGTGGCATAATCCAGCACCAAATACATCATATTTTGTGTTTCTAGAGTGCTATTTGCAGTTTTACAAACTTGGGAATAAGTCGAAATCACGCTTTTCCGCGCAGATTTTCACAATCAAAAAGTTCATATTCCTATTCAGGATTTTATAATATGTATGAATCTATAGACAAAAACATCATATTTCGTGTTTTCAGAGCGCTATATGCAGTTATATAAAGTTTGAAATAAGTCAAAATCACCACATTCTGAGCAGTTTCAAAATATCGCAAATCACATAAATGTATCCAATACAACATAATACGCATGTATCCGTCCTCAAATGCACAAAATTTTGCGTTTCCAGCGAGTTATCAGCGTTTTTTCAGAGTCTCGTTGAGAAATTTCTGACTCTGTAAATCTGCTCGGAAGCAAAATTTTGCTTCAAAAGTGCGTTATATGGCAGAATCTTGCACCAAATACATCATATTTCGTGTTTTTAGAATGCTATTTGCAGTTTTACAAACTTTGGAATAAGTCGAAATCACGCTTTTCCGCGCAGATTTTCACAATCAAAAAGATCAAATTCCTATTCATGACCTCATAACATGTATGAATCCAACGACAAAAACATCATATCTCGTGTTTCCAGAGCGCTATCTGCAGTTATATGAAGTTTGAAATAAGTCAAAATTACCACATTCTGAGCAGTTTCAAAGTATCGCAAATCACATAAATCTATCTAATACAACATAATACGCATGGATCCGTCATCAAATGCACAAAATTCTGCGTTTCCAGCAAATTATCAGCGTTTTTTCTGACTCTCGTTGAGAAGTTTTTGACTCTGTAAATCTGCTCAGAAGCAAGATTTTGCTTCAAAATTGCGTTATATGGCAGAATCTAGCACCAAATACATCATATTTCGTGTTTTTAGATTACTTTTTGCAGTGTTACAAACTTTGGAATAAGTCAAAATCACGCTTTTCCGCGCTGATTTTCACAATCAAAAAGTTCATATTCCTATTCAGGACCTCATAATATGTATGAATCTATCGACAAAAACATCATATTCCGTGTTTTCAAAGCGCTATCTGCAGTTATATGAAGTTTGAAATAAGTCAAAATTACCACATTCTGAGCTGTTTCATAGTATTGCAAATCAAATAAATCTATCCAATACAACATAATACGCATGATTCCGTCTACAAATGTACAAAATTTTGCGTTTTCAGCGAGTTATCAGCGTTCCATCTGAGTCTCGTTGAGAAATTTTTGACTCTGTAAATCTGCTCAGAAGTAAGATTCTGCTTCAAAAGTGCGTTATATTGCAGAATCTAGCACCAAATACATCATATTTCGTGTTTTTAGAGTGCTATTTGCAGTTTTACAAACTTTGGAATAAGTTGAAATCAAGCTATTCCGCGCAGATTTTCACGATCCAAAAGTTCATATTCCTATTCAGGACCTCATAATATGTATGAATCTGTCGACGAAAACATCATATTTTGTGTTTTCAGAGCGCTATCTGCAGTTATATGAAGTTTGAAATAAGTCAAAATTACCACATTCTGAGCAGTCTCAAAGTATCGCAAGTCACATAAATCTATCCAATACAACATAATACGCATGAATCCGTCCTCAAATGCACTAAATTTTGCGTTTCCAGCGAGTTATCAGCGTTTTCTCTGAGTCTCGTTGAGAAATTTTTGACTCTGTAAATCTGCTCAGAAGCAAGATTTTGATTCAAAAGTGCGTTATATGGTTGAATCTTGAGCCAAATACATCATATTTTGTGTTTTTAGAGTGCTATTCGCAGTTCTACAAACTTTGGAATAAGTCGAAATCACGCTTTTTCGCGCAGATTTTCACAATCATAAAGTTCATATTCCTATTCAGGACCTCATAATATGTATGAATCTATCGACAAAAACATCATATTTCGTGTTTTCAGAGCGCTATCTGCAGTTATATGAAGTTTGAAATAAGCCAAAATTACCACATTCTGAGCAGTTTCAAAGTATCGCAAATCACATAAATCTATCCAATACAACATAATACGCATGAATTCGTCCTCAAATGCACAAAATTTTGCGTTTCCAGCCAGTTAGCGTTTTTTCTGAGTCTCGTTAAAAATTTTTGACTCTGTAAATCTGCTCAGAAGCAAGATTTTGCTTCAAAATAGCGTTATATGGCATAATCCAGCACTAAATACATCATATTTCGTGTTTTTAGAGTGCTATTCGCAGTTTTACAAATTTGGGAATAAGTCGAAATCACGCTTTTCCGCGCGGATTTTCACAATCAAAAAGTTCATATTCCAATTCAGGATTTTATAATATGTATGAATCTATCGACAAAAACATCATATTCCGTGTTCTCAGAGCGCTATGTGCAGTAATATGAAGTTTGAATTAAGTCAAAATTACCACATTCTGAGCAGTTTCAGAGTATCGCAAATCACATAAATCTATCCAATACAACATAATACGCATGAATCCGTCCTCAAATTCACGATATTCTGCGTTTCCAGCAATTTAGCGTTTATTCTGAGTCTCGTTGAGAAATTTTTGACTCTGTAAATCTGCTCAGAAGCAAGATTCTGCTTCAAAATAGCGTTATGTGGCATAATCCAGCACCAAATACATCATATTTCGTGTTTCTAGAGTGCTATTTGCAGTTTTACAAACTTGGGAATAAGTCGAAATCACGCTTTTCCGCGCAGATTTTCACAATCAAAAAGTTCATATTTCTATTCAGGATTTTATAATATGTATGAATCTATAGACAAAAACATCATATTTCGTGTTTCCAGAGCGCTATCTGCAGTTATATGAAGTTTGAAATAAGTCAAAATTACCACATTCTGAGCAGTTTCAAAGTATCGCAAATCACATGAATCTATCCAATACAACATAATACGCATGAATCTGTCATCAAATGCACAAAATTTTGCGTTTCCAGCGAGTTATCAGCGTTTTTTCAGAGTCTCGTTGAGAAATTTTTGACTCTGTAAATCTGCTCAGAAGCAAGATTTTGCTTCAAAATTGCGTTATATGGCAGAATCTAGCACCGAATACATCATATTTCGTGTTTTTAGATTGCTTTTTGCAGTGTTACAAACTTTGGAATAAGTCGAAATCACGCTTTTCCGCGCTGATTTTCACAATCAAAAAGTTCATATTCCTATTTAGGACCTCATAATATGTATGAATCTATCGACAAAAACATCATATTCCGTGTTTTCAGAGCGCTATCTGCAGTTATATGAAGTTTGAAATAAGTCAAAATTACCACATTGTGAGCTGTTTTATAGTATTGCAAATCAAGTAAATCTATCCAATACAACATAATACGCATGATTCCGTCTACAAATGCACAAAATTTTGCGTTTCCAGCTAGTTATCAGCGTTCCATCTGAGTCTCGTTGGGAAATTTTTGACTCTGTAAATCTGCTCAGAAGTAGGATTCTGCTTCAAAAGTGCGCTATATTGCAGAATCCAGCACCAAATACATCATATTTCGTGTTTTTAGAGTGCTATTTGCAGTTTTACAAACTTTGGAATAAGTCGAAATCAAGCTATTCCGCGCAGATTTTCACAATCCAAAAGTTCATATTCCTATTCAGGACCTCATAATATGTATGAATCTATCGACGAAAACATCATATTTTGTGTTTTCAGAGCGCTATCTGCAGTTATATGAAGTTTGGAATAAGTCAAAATTACCACATTCTGAGCAGTCTCAAAGTATCGCAAGTCACATAAATCTATCCAATACAACATAATACGCATGTATCCGTCCTCAAATTCACAAAATTTTGCGTTTCCAGCGAGTTATCAGCGTTTTTTTTAGTCTCGTTGAGAAATTTCTGACTCTGTAAATCTGCTTACAAGCTAGATTTTGCTTCAAAAGTGCGTTAAATGGCAGAATCTAGCACCAGATAAATCATATTTCGTGTTTTTAGTGTGCTATTTGCAGTTTTACAAACTTTGGAATAAGTCGAAATCACGCTTTGCCGCACAGATTTTCACAATCAAAAAGAACAAATTCCTATTCAGGACCTCATAATATGTATGACTCTATCGACAAAAACATCATATTTCGTGTTTTCAGAGCGCTATCTGCAGTTATATGAAGTTTGAAATAAGTCAAAATTACCACATTTTGAGCAGTTTCAAAGTATCGCAAGTCACATGAATCTATCCAATACAACATAATACGCATGAATCCGTCTTAAAATGTACAAAATTCTCGTTTCCACCGAGTTATCAGCGTTTTTTCCAAGTCTCGTTGAGAAATTTTTGACTCTGTAGATCTGCTAAGAAGCAAGATTTTGCTTCAAAAGTGCGTTATATGGCAGAATCTAGAACCAAATACATCATATTTTGTGTTTAGAGAGTGCTATTTGCAGTTTTACAAACTTTGGGATAAGTCGAAATCACGCTTTTCCGCGCAGATTTTCACAATCAAAAAGATCATATTCCTATTCAGGACCTTATAATATGTATGAATCCATCGACAAAAACATCATATTTCGTGTCTTCAGAGCGCTAACTGCAGTTATATGAAGTTTGAAATAAGTGAAAATTACCAAATACTGAGCAGTTTCAAAGTATCGCGAATCACATAAATCTATCCAATACAAAATAATACGCATGAAACCGTTCTCAGATGCACAAAATCTTGCGTTTCCAGCGAGTTATCAGCGTTTTTCCAGAGTCTCGTTGAGAAATTTTTGACTCTGTAAATCTGCTCAGAAGCAAGATTTTGCTTCAAAAGTGCGTGGTATAGCAGAATCTAGCACCAAATACATCATATTTCGTGTTTTCAGAGAGCTATTTGCAGTTTTACAAACTTTCGAATAAGTCGAAATCACGCTTTTCCGCGCAGATTTTCACAATCAAAAAGTTCATATTCCTATTCAGGACCTCATAATATGTATGAATCTATCGACAAAAACGTCATATTCCGTGTTTTCAGAGCGCTATCTGCAGTTATATGAAGTTTGAAATAAGTCAAAATTACCACATTCTGAGCAGTTTCAAAGTATCGCAAGTCACATAAATCTATCCAATACAACATAATACGCATGAATCCGTCCTCAAATGCACAAAATTTCGCGTTTCCAGCGAGTTATCAGCGTTTTTTCTGAGTCTCGTTGAGAAATTTTTGACTCTGTGAATCTGCTCAGAAGCAAGATTTTGCTTCAAAAGTGCGTTATATGGTTGAATCTTAGACCAAATACATCATTTTTCGTGTTTTTAGAGTGCCATTTGCAGTTCTACAAACTTTGGAATGAGTCGAAATCACGCTTTTCCGCGCAGATTTTCACAATCATGAAGTTCATATTCCTATTCAGGACCTCATAATATGTGTGAATCTATCGACAAGAACATCATATTCCGTGTTTTCAGAGCGCAATCTGCAGTTATATGAAGTTTGAATTAAGTCAAAATTATCACATTCTGAGCAGTTTCAAAGTATCGCAAATCACATAAATCTATCTAATACAACATAAGACGCATGAATCCGTCCTCAAATGCACAAAATTTTGCGTTTCCAGCGAGTTATCCGCGTTTTTTCAGAGTCTCGTTGAGAAATTTCTGACTCTGTGAATCTGCTCAGAAGCAAGATTTTGCTTCAAAAGTGCGTTATACGGCAGAATCTTGCACCAAATACATCATAATCCGTGTTTTTAGAGTGCTATTTGCAGTTTTACATACTTTGGAATAAGTCGGAATCACGCTTCTCCGCGCAGATTTTCACAATCAAAAAGATCAAATTTCTATTCAGGACCTCATAATATGTATGAATCTAACGACAAAAACATCATATTTCGTGTTTCCAGAGCGCTATCTGCAGTAATATGAAGTTTAAAATAAGTCAAAATAACCACATTCTGAGCAGTTTCAAAGTATCGCAAATCACATAAATCTATCCAATACAACATAATACGCATGAATCCGTCATCAAATGCAAAAAATTTTGCGTTCCCAGCGAGTTATCAGCGTTCTTTCTGACTCTCGTTGAGAAATTTTTGACTCTGTAGATCTGCTCAGAAGCAAGATTTTGCTTCAAAAGTGCGTTATATGGCAGAATCTAGCACCGAATACATCATATTTCGTGTTTTTAGATTGCTTTTTGCAGTGTTACAAACTTTGAAATAAGTCGAATTCACGCTTTTCCGCGCTAATTTTCACAATCAAAAAGTTCATATTCCCATTTAGGACCTCATAATATGTATGAATCTATCGACAAAAACATCATATTCCGTGTTTTCAGAGCGCTATCTGCAGTTATATGAAGTTTGAAATAAGTCAAAATAACCACAAACTGAGCAATCTGAAAGTATCGCAAGTCATATAAATCTATCCAATACAACATAATACGCATGAATCCGTCCTCAAATGCACAAAATTTTGCGTTTGCAGCGAGTTATCAGCGTTTTTTCTGAGTCTCGTTGAGAAATTTTTGACTCTGTAAATCTGCTCAGAAGCAAGATTTTGATTCAAAAGTGCGTTATATGGTTGAATCTTAAACCAAACACATCATATTTCGTGTTTTTAGAGTGCTATTTGCAGTTCTACAAACTTTGGAATAAGTCAAAATCACGCTTTTCCGCGCAGATTTTCACAATCATAAAGTTCATATTCCCATTCAGGACCTCATAATATGTATGAATCTATCGACAGAAACATCATATTTCGTGTTTTCAGAGCGCTATGTGCAGTTATATGAAGTTTGAATTATGTCAAAATTACCACATTCTGAGCAGTTTCAAAGAATCGCAAATCACATGAATCTATCCAATACAACATAATACGCATGAGTCCGTCCTCAAATGCACGATATTCTGCGTTTCCAGCAAGTTAGCGTTTATTCTGAGTCTCGTTGAGAAATTTCTGACTTTGTAAATCTGCTCAGAAGCAAGATTTTGCTTCAAAATAGCGTTATGTGGCATAATCCAGCACCAAATACATCATATTTTGTGTTTCTAGAGTGCTATTTGCAGTTTTACAAACTTGGGAATAAGTCGAAATCACGCTTTTCCGCGCAGATTTTCACAATCAAAAAGTTCATATTCCTATTCAGGATTTTATAATATGTATGAATCTATAGACAAAAACATCATAATTCATGTTTTCAGAGCGCTATCTGCAGTTATATGAAGTATGAAATGAGTCAAAATTACCACATTCTGAGCAGTTTCAAAGTATCGCAAATCACATAAATCTATCCAATACAACATGATACGCATGAATCCGTCCTCAAATGCACAAAATTTTGCGTTTCCAGCGAGTTATCAGCGTTTTTTCTGAGTCTCGTTGAGTAATTTTTGACTCTGTAAATCTGCTCAGAACCAAGATTTTGCTTCAAAAGTGCGTTATATGGCAGAATCTAGCACCAAATACATCATTTTCCGTGTTTTTAGAGTGCTACTTGCAGTCCTACAAACTTTGGAATAAGTCGAAATCACGCTTTTCTGCGCAGATTTTCACTATCAAAAAACCCATATTCCTATTCAGGACCTCATAATATGTATGAATCCATCGACAAAAACATCATATTTCGTGTTTTCAGAGCGCTATCTGCAGTTATATGCAGTTTGAATTAAGTCAAAATTACCACATTCTGAGCAGTTTCAAAGCATCGCAAATCACATAAATCTATCCAATACAACATAATACGCATGAATCCGTCCTTAAATGCACAAAATGTTGCGTTTCCAGCGAGTTATCAGCGTTTCTTCTGAGTCTCGTTGAGAAATTTTTACACTGTAAATCTGCTCAGAAGCAAGATTTCGCTTCAAAAGTGCGTTATATGGCAAAATCTAGCCCCAAATACAGCATATTTCGTATTTTTAGAGTGCTATTTGCAGTCTTACAAACTTTGGAATAAGTCGAAATCACGCTTTTCCGCGCAGATTTTCACAATCAAAAAGTTCATATTCCTATTCAGGACCTCATAATATGTATGAATCTATCGACAAAAACGTCATATTCCGTGTTTTCAGAGCGCTATCTGCAGTTATATGAAGTTTGAAATAAGTCAAAATTACCACATTCTGAGCAGTTTCAAAGTATCGCAAATCACATAAATCTATCCAATACAACATAATACGCATGAATCCGTCCTCAAGTGCACAAAATTCTGCGTTTCCAGCGAGTTATCATTATTCTGTTCTGAGTCTCGTTGAGAAATTTTTGACTCTGTTAATCAGCTCAGAAGCAAGATTTTGCTTCAAAAGTGCGTTATATGGCAGACTCTAGCACCAAATACATCATATTACGTGTTTTTAGAGTGCTATTCGCAGTTTTACAAACTCTGGAATAAGTCGAAAAAACGCTTTTTCGCGCATATTTTCACAATCAAAAAGTTCATATTCCTATTCAGGACCTCATAATATGTAAGAATCTATCGACAAAAACATCATATTACGTGTTTTCAGAGCGCTATCTGCAGTTATATGAAGTTTGGAATAAGTCAAAATTACCACATTCTGAGCAGTTTCAAAGTATCGCAAATCACATAAATCTATCCAATACAACATAATACGCATGAATCCGTCCTCAAATGCGCAAAATTTTGCGTTTCCAGAAAGCTAGCGTTTTTTCTGAGTCTCGTTAAAAATTTTTGACTCTGTAAATCCGCTCAGAAGCAAGATTTTGCTTCAAAAGTGCGTTATATGGCGGAATCTAGCACCAAATACATCATATTTTGTGTTCTCTGAGTGCTGTTCGCAGTTCTACAAACTTTGGAATAAGTCGGAATCACGCTTTTTCGCGCAGATTTTCACAATCAAAAAGCTCATATTCCTATTCAGGGCCTCATAATATGTATGAATCCATCGACAAAAACATCATATTTCGTGTTTTCAGAGCGCTATCTGCAATTATATGAAGTTTGAAATAAGTCAAAATTACCACATTCTGAGCAGTTTCGAAGTATCGCAAATCACATAAAGCTATCCAATACAGCATGATACGCATGAATCCGTCCTCAAATGCACAAAATCTTGCGTTTCCAGCGAGTTATCAGCGTTTTCTCTGAGTCTCGTTGAGAAATTTTTGACTTTGTAAATCTGCTCAGAAGCAAGATTTTGCTTCAAAGGTGCGTTATATGGCAAGATCTAGCACCAAATACATCATATTTCGTGTTTTTAGAGTGCTATTTGTAGTCTTACAAACTTTGGAATAAGTCGAAATCACGCTTTTCCGCGCAAATTTTCACAATCAAAAAGTTCATATTCCTATTCAGGACCTCATAATATGTATTAATCTATCGACAAAAACATCATAATTCATGTTTTCAGAGCGCTATCTGCAGTTATATGAAGTATGAAATGAGTCAAAATTACCACATTCTGAGCAGTTTCAAAGTATCGCAAATCACATAAATCTATCTAATACAACATAATACGCATGAATCCGTCCTCAAATGCACAAAATTTTGCGTTTCCAGCGAGTTATCAGCGTTTTTACTGGGTCTCGTTGAGAAATTTTTGACTCTGTAAATCTGCTCAGAAGCAAGATTTTGCTTCAAAAGTGCGTTATATGGCAGTATCTAGCACCAAAAACATCATATTTTGTGTTTTTAGAGTGCTATTTGCATTTTTACAAACTTTGGAATGAGTCGAAATCACGCTTCTCGCTCAGATTTTCACAATCAGAAAGTTCATATTCCTATTCAGGACCTCATAATATGTATGAATCTATCGAGGAAAACATCATATTTCGTGTTCTCAGAGCGCTATCTCCAGTTATATGAAGTTTGAAATAAGTCAAAATTATCACAATCTGAGCAGTTAAAAATTATCGCAAATCACATAAATCTATCCAATACAACATAATACGCATGATTCCGTCCTCAAATGCACAAAATTCTGCGTTTCCAGCAAGTTATCAGCGTTTTATCTGAGTCTCGTTGAGAAATTTTTGACTTTGTAAATCTGCTCAGAAGCAAGATTTTGCTTCAAAAGTGCGTTATATGGCAGAATCTAGCACCAAATACATCATATTTTGTGTTTTCAGAGTGCTATTTGCAGTTTTACAAACTTTGGAATAAGTCGAAATCACGCTTTTCTGCTCAGATTTTCACAATCAAAAAGTTCATATTTCTATTCAGGACCTCATAATATGTATGAATCTATCGACAAAAACATCATAATTCATGTTTTCAGAGCGCTATCTGCAGTTATATGAAGTATGGAATGAGTCAAAATTACCACATTCTGAGCAGTTTCAAAGTATCGCAAATCACATAAATCTATCCAATACAACATGATACGCATGAATCCGTCCTCAAATGCACAAAATTTTGCGTTTCCAGCGAGTTATCAGCGTTTTTTCTGAGTCTCGTTGAGTAATTTTTGACTCTGTAAATCTGCTCATAACCAAGATTTTGCTTCAAAAGTGCGTTATATGGCAGAATCTAGCACCAAATACATCATTTTTCGTGTTTTTAGAGTGCTACTTGCAGTCCTACAAACTTTGGAATAAGTCGAAATCACGCTTTTCTGCGCAGATTTTCACTATCAAAAAATCCATATTCCTATTCAGGACCTCATAATATGTATGAATCCATCGACAAAAACATCATATTTCGTGTTTTCAGAGCGCTATCTGCAGTTATATGCAGTTTGAATTAAGTCAAAATTACCACATTCTGAGCAGTTTCAAAGCATCGCAAATCACATAAATCTATCCAATACAACATAATACGCATGAATCCGTCCTCAAATGCACAAAATGTTGCGTTTCCAGCGAGTTATCAGCGTTTCTTCCGAGTCTCGTTGAGAAATTTTTACACTGTAAATCTGCTCAGAAGCAAGATTTCGCTTCAAAAGTGCGTTATATGGCAAAATCTAGCCCCAAATACAACATATTTCGTATTTTTAGAGTGCTATTTGCAGTCTTACAAACTTTGGGATAAGTCGAAATCACGCTTTTCCGCGCAGATTTTCACAATCAAAAAGTTCATATTCCTATTCAGGACCTTATGATATGTATGAATCTATCGAGAAAAACATCATATTTCGTGTTTCCAGAGCGCTATCTTCAGTTATATGAAGTTTGAAATAAGTCAAAATTACCACATTCTGAGCAGTTTCAAAGTATCGCAAATCACATAAATCTATCCAATACAACATAATACGCATGAATCCGTCCTCAAATGCACAAAATTTTGCGTTTCCAGCGTGTTATCAGCGTTTTTTCTGAGTCTCGTTGAGACATTTTTGACTCTGTAAATCTGCTCAGAAGCAAGATTTTGCTTCAAAAGTGCGTTATATGACAGTATCTAGCAGTAAATACATCATATTTTGTGTTTTTAGAGTGCTATTTGCAGTTTTACAAACTTTTGAATAAGTCAAAATCACGCCTTCCCGCGCAGATTTTCACAATCAAAAAGTCCATATTCCTATTCAGGACCTCATAATATGTATGAATCCATCGACAAAAACATCATATTTTGTGTTTCCGGAGCGCTATATGCAGTTATATGAAGTTTGAAATAAGTTGAAATTACCACATTCTGAGCAGTTTCAAAGGATCGCAAATCACATAAATCTATCCAATACAACATAATACGCATGAATCCGTCCTCAAATGCACAAAATTTTGCGTTTCCAGCGTGTTATCAGCGTTTTCTCTGAGTCTCGTTGAGAAATTTTTGACTCTGTAAATCTGCTCAGAAGCAAGATTTTGCTTCAAAAGTGCGTTATATGGTAGAAACTAGCACCAAATACATCATATTTCGTGTTTTTAGAGTGCCATTTGCAGTTTTACAAACCTTGGAATAAGTCGAAATCACGCCTTCCCGCGCAGATTTTCACAATCAAAAAGTTCATATTCCTATTCAGGACCTCATAATATGTATGAATCTATCGACAAAAACATCATATTCCGTGTTTCCAGAGCGCTATCTGCAGTTATATGAAGTTTGAAATAAGTCAAAATTACCACATTCTGAGCAGTTTCGAAGTATCGCAAATCGCATAAATCTATCCAATACAACATAATACGCATGAATCCGTCCTCAAATGCACAAAATGTTGCGTTTCCAGCGAGTTATCAGCGTTTCTTCCGAGTCTCGTTGAGAAATTTTTACACTGTAAATCTGCTCAGAAGCAAGATTTCGCTTCAAAAGTGCGTTATATGGCAAAATCTAGCCCCAAATACAACATATTTCGTATTTTTAGAGTGCTATTTGCAGTCTTACAAACTTTGGGATAAGTCGAAATCACGCTTTTCCGCGCAGATTTTCACAATCAAAAAGTTCATATTCCTATTCAGGACCTTATGATATGTATGAATCTATCGAGAAAAACATCATATTTCATGTTTCCAGAGCGCTATCTTCAGTTATATGAAGTTTGAAATAAGTCAAAATTACCACATTCTGAGCAGTTTCAAAGTATCGCAAATCACATAAATCTATCCAATACAACATATTTCGCATGAATCCGTCTTCAAATGCACAAAATTTTGCGTTTCCAGCGAGTTATCAGCGTTCTTCCTGAGTGTCGTTGAGAAATTTTTGACTCTGTAAATCTGCTCAGGAGCAGGATTTTGCTGCAAAAACGCGTTATATGGCAGAATCTAGCACCAAATACATCATATCTTGTGTTTTTAGAGTGCTATTTGCAGTTTTACAAACTTTGGAATAAGTCGAAATCACGCTTTTCCGCGCAGAATTTCACAATCAAAAAGTTCATATTTCTATCCAGGACCTCAAAATATGTATGAATCTATCGACAAAAACATCATATTTCGTGTTTTCAGAGCGCTATCTGCAGTTATATGAAGTTTGAAATAAGTCAAAATTACCACATTCTGAGCAGTTCCAAAGTATCGCAAATCACATAAATCTATCCAATACAACATAATACGCATGAATCCGTCCTCAAATGCACCAAATCTTGCGTTTCCAGCGAGTTAACAGCGTTTTTTCTGAGTCTCGTTGAGAAATTTTTGACTCTGTATATCTGCTCAGAAGCAAGATTTTGCTTCAAAAGTGCGTTATATGGCAGAATCTAGCACCAAATATAGAATATCTCGTGTTTTTAGAGTGCTATTTGCAGTTTTACAAACTTTGGAATAAGTCGGAATCACGCTTTTTCACGCAGATTCTCACAATCAAAAAGTACATATTCCTATTCAGGACCTCATAATATGTATGAATCTATCGACAAAAACATCATATTTCGTGTTTTTAGAGTGCTATTTGCAGTTTTACAAACTTTGGAATAAGTCGAAATCACGCTTTTCCGCGCGGATTTTCACAATCAAAAAGTTCATATTCCTATTCAGGACCTCATAATATGTATGAATCTATCGACAAAAACATCATATTTCGTGTTTTTAGAGCGCTATCTGCAGTTATATGAAGTTTGAAATAAGTCGAAAATACCACATTCTGGGCAGTTTCAAAGTATCACAAATCACATAAATCCATCCAATACAACATGATACGCATGAATCCGTCCTCAAATGCACAAAATTTTGCGTTTCCAGCGAGTTATCAGCGTTCTTTCTGAGTCTCGTTGAGAGATTTTTGACTCTGTAAATCTGCTCAGAAGCAAGATTTTGCTACAAAAGTGCGTTATATGGCAGAATCTAGGACCAAATACATCATATTTCGTGTTTTTAGAGTGCTATTTGCAGTTTTACATACTTTGGAATAAGTCGAAATCACGCTTTTCCGCGCAAATTTTCACAATCATAAAGTTCGTATTCCCATTCAAGACCTTATAATATGTATGAATCTATCGACAAAAACATCATATTCCGTGTTTTCAGAGCGCTATCTGCAGTTATATGAAGTTAGAAATAAGTCAAAATTACCACATTCTGAGCAATTTCAAAGTATCGCAAATCACATAAATCTATCCAGTACAACATAATACGCATGAATTCGTCCTCAAATCGCACAAAATTTTGCGTTTCCAGCGAGTTATCAGCGTTTTTTCTGAGTCTCGTTGAGAAATTTTTGACTCTGTAAATCTGCTCAGAATAATAATAATAATAATAATAATGATAATGATAATAAATTTATTGCCCAACAGTTTACCTATTACAAGACAAGTGACAGAAAAAAAAGTGTACTGAATAACTCATGTAAATAATATATACTAAACATATATGAATATTTATAATTATAATATATGATTTGGTTCAAAGAATTTCTCAAATTACTAAAACTAACATTAAATAGATCTATATCTAAGCAAATTTCATTTGCGTCTGTACACATGACTGATACAGGTGACTCAGTTAACAAATTGGTTTTAGCTACATTAACCTTGAAGGTAAGAGATGATCTAGCCGATAGTCTAGGAAGATTTATATTTAGTTGACTCAAACAATAGGACAATCAACAACGTTATGTATCAATTTGTGAATGAAGCAAACCGATATATTCATGCGACGCTGTAACAATGATTGATAGCCAAACCTTTGTAATAAATAATTTTCATCAATACCGCGTAGAGGATATTGATTGTCCTGCTGATATACCACAAATTTAAGAAAGCGTCTCTGCACTGATTTAATGTCTTTAATGTAAGTATTATAAATCGGATACCATACAAGTGAACAATTTGATAGGACTTAACTTTAATCTATTATGGGAACACCAGTTGTTGACAGAATCAATGGCAGATTGTAGAGCCAAACAGTCATTTATGTTTTCAACTTCAAGATATAGTTTCAAGTCATCGGCGAACAATAAATATTTACATTTAACCTGATCACAAATGTCATCAATATACAATGTGAATGATAAAGGACCTAGATTGGAGCCCTGCGGGACTCCAGAAGGTACATGGAAAGCCTGTGATTTGCAGCTGTTGTACTGAACGTACTGTTTCCTATCACTTAGATAGGACTTGAATAATTCTAGAAGGGAATCACTAACACCAAATGAATCTAATTCATGTAATAGCACATTGTGGTCAATCTGATCGAAAGCTTTTTGGATATCAGTATATACAACATTCACTTGACCACCCCGATCCACAACTTCAGTGAGGTATTGTGTTAGTACAGATAGATTAATTACAGTAGATCTATGTTCACGAAAACCATGTTGAGCATCCGAAAGTTAAATTTGACACTTTTGTGAATACTGGAATGAATTAGCGATTCAAATACTTTGGCAAAATTGCACAGAATAGAAATAGGTCTATAGTTTTTGACATTACCCGCATCACCGCACTTGAGCACTGGGCACACTTTGGAGACTTTCCAAATAGATGGGAATTGTTTTTTATTTATGATTAGATTGAAGATGTGGCTGAGCGGTGCAGATAAGAAGATCATATTTCGCGTTTTCAGAGCGCTATCTGCAGTTATATGGAGTTTGAAATAAGTCAAAATTACCACATCCTGAGCAATTTCAAAGTATCGCAAATCACATAAATCTATCCAATACAACATAATACGCATGAATCCGTCCTCAAATGCACAAAATTTTGCGTCTCCAGCGAGTTATCAGCGTTTTTCCTGAGTCTCGTTGAGAAATTTATGACTTTGTTAATCTGCTCAGAAGTAAGATTCTGCTTCAAAAGTGCGATATATGGCAGAATCTAGCACCAAATACAACATATTTCGTGTTTTCAGAGTGCTATTTGCAGTTTTACAAACTTTGAAATAAGTCGAAATCACGCTCTTTCGCGCGGATTTTCACAATCAAAAAGTTCATATTCTTATTCAGGACCTCATAAAATGTATGAATCTATCAACAAAAACATCATATTTCGTGTTTTCAGAATGCTATCTGCAGTTATATGAAGTTTGAAATAAGTCAAAATTACCACATTCTGAGCAGTTTCAAAGTATCGCAAATCACATAAATCTATCCAATACAACATATTACGCATGAATCCGTCTTCAAATGCACAAAATTTTGCGTTTCCAGCGAGTTATCAGCGTTCTTCCTGAGTGTCGTTGAGAAATTTTTGACTCTGTAAATCTGCTCAGGAGCAGGATTTTGCTGCAAAAACGCGTTATATGGCAGAATCTAGCACCAAATACATCATATCTTGTGTTTTTAGAGTGCTATTTGCAGTTTTACAAACTTTGGAATAAGTCGAAATCACGCTTTTCCGCGCAGAATTTTACAATCAAAAAGTTCATATTTCTATCCAGGACCTCAAAATATGTATGAATCTATCGACAAAAACATCATATTTCGTGTTTTCAGAGCGCTATCTGCAGTTATATGAAGTTTGAAATAAGTCAAAATTACCACATTCTGAGCAGTTCCAAAGTATCGCAAATCACATAAATCTATCCAATACAACATAATACGCATGAATCCGTCCTCAAATGCACCAAATCTTGCGTTTCCAGCAAGTTAACAGCGTTTTTTCTGAGTCTCGTTGAGAAATTTTTGACTCTGTATATCTGCTCAGAAGCAAGATTTTGCTTCAAAAGTGCGTTATATGGCAGAATCTAGCACCAAATATAGAATATCTCGTGTTTTTAGAGTGCTATTTGCAGTTTTACAAACTTTGGAATAAGTCGGAATCACGCTTTTTCACGCAGATTCTCACAATCAAAAAGTACATATTCCTATTCAGGACCTCATAATATGTATGAATCTATCGACAAAAACATCATATTTCGTGTTTTTAGAGTGCTATTTGCAGCTTTACAAACTTTGGAATAAGTCGAAATCACGCTTTTCCGCGCGGATTTCCACAATCAAAAAGTTCATATTCCTATTCAGGACCTCATAATATGTATGAATCTATCGACAAAAACATCATATTTCGTGTTTTTAGAGCGCTATCTGCAGTTATATGAAGTTTGAAATAAGTCGAAAATACCACATTCTGAGCAGTTTCAAAGTATCACAAATCACATAAATCTATCCAATACAACATGATACGCATGAATCCGTCCTCAAATGCACAAAATTTTGCGTTTCCAGCGAGTTATCAGCGTTCTTTCTGAGTCTCGTTGAGAGATTTTTGACTCTGTAAATCTGCTCAGAAGCAAGATTTTGCTACAAAAGTGCGTTATATGGCAGAATCTAGGACCAAATACATCATATTTCGTGTTTTTAGAGTGCTATTTGCAGTTTTACAAACTTTGGAATAAGTCGAAATCACGCTTTTCCGCGCAAATTTTCACAATCATAAAGTTCGTATTCTCATTCAAGACCTTATAATATGTATGAATCTATCGACAAAAACATCATATTCCGTGTTTTCAGAGCGCTATCTGCAGTTATATGAAGTTAGAAATAAGTCAAAATTACCACATTCTGAGCAATTTCAAAGTATCGCAAATCACATAAATCTATCCAGTACAACATAATACGCATGAATTCGTCCTCAAATCGCACAAAATTTTGCGTTTCCAGCGAGTTATCAGCGTTTTTTCTGAGTCTCGTTGAGAAATTTTTGACTCTGTAAATCTGCTCAGAATAATAATAATAATAATAATAATAATAATGATAATAAATTTATTGCCCAACAGTTTACCTATTACAAGACAAGTGACAGAAAAAAAAGTGTACTGAATAACTCATGTAAATAATATATACTAAACATATATGAATATTTATAATTATAATATATGATTTGGTTCAAAGAATTTCTCAAATTACTAAAACTAACATTAAATAGATCTATATCTAAGCAAATTTCATTTGCGTCCGTACACATGACTGATACAGGTGACTCAGTTAACAAATTGGTTTTAGCTACATTAACCTTGAAGGTAAGAGATGATCTAGCCGATAGTCTAGGAAGATTTATATTTAGTTGACTCAAACAATAGGACAATCAACAACGTTATGTATCAATTTGTGAATGAAGCAAACCGATATATTCATGCGACGCTGTAACAATGATTGATAGCCAAACCTTTGTAATAAATAATTTTCATCAATACCGCGTAGAGGATATTGATTGTCCTGCTGATATACCACAAATTTAAGAAAGCGTCTCTGCACTGATTTAATGTCTTTAATGTAAGTATTATAAATCGGATACCATACAAGTGAACAATATTCTAGTTTAGAGCGAACCAGCGAAGTGTGCAAAATGTGTAGTACAGACGTATCATCAAATGATCTAGTATTTCTTATGATGAACCCTAACATTTTGTTACCAGTAGAAACGATACGATTTATATGAATAACAAATGCTAGTTCCGGATCAAAAAGTATACCTAGATCTTTTATGGTTGAACATCGTTCCAGATTAAAGTTACCTATCTGATAATTGAAAACAATATAATTATTCTTACGGTGGTAAGACATGACTTTACATTTGATAGGACTTAACTTTAATCTATTATGGGAACACCAGTTGTTGACAGAATCAATGGCAGATTGTAGAGCCAAACAGTCATTTATATTTTCAACTTCAAGATATAGTTTCAAGTCATCGGCGAACAATAAATATTTACATTTAACCTGATCACAAATGTCATCAATATACAATGTGAATGATAAAGGACCTAGATTGGAGCCCTGCGGGACTCCAGAAGGTACATGGAAAGCCTGTGATTTGCAGCTGTTGTACTGAACGTACTGTTTCCTATCACTTAGATAGGACTTGAATAATTCTAGAAGGGAATCACTAACACCAAATGAATCTAATTTATGTAATAGCACATTGTGGTCAATCTGATCGAAAGCTTTTTGGATATCAGTATATACAACATTCACTTGACCACCCCGATCCACAACTTCAGTGAGGTATTGTGTTAGTACAGTTAGATTAATTACAGTAGATCTATGTTCACGAAAACCATGTTGAGCATCCGAAAGTTAAATTTGACACTTTTGTGAATACTGGAATGAATTAGCGATTCAAATACTTTGGCAAAATTGCACAGAATAGAAATAGGTCTATAGTTTTTGACATTACCCGCATCACCGCACTTGAGCACTGGACACACTTTGGAGACTTTCCAAATAGATGGGAATTGTTTTTTATTTATGATTAGATTGAAGATGTGGCTGAGCGGTGCAGATAAGAAATAGGCGCAATCTTTGAGAAGAAAAGCAGGAACTTGATTAACTCCAGCGGTCATTTTATTCTTAACATTTTTCATGACATCAAATTTTTCCTCAGACTCGACTGATGTTAGAGAAATTATATCAGATTGGAACAAATTTCTTGTTTCAAATTTGACGTTGTCAATATCATGAGAGTGATAGACACTTGAAAAATATTCAGCGAATATGTTTACTATTGACTGTGCATCACTGTGTTGTACATCATTGAAAAACATAATTCCAGGAATGCGCGACTGACATCTTTTAGATTGGACATAGGACCAAAATAGATCCGGGTTCTCCTTAGGTGAAGCTTCAGCATTCATAAGGAATGGTTCATATGCATTAGCTATATCCAGTTTTATTCGTCTCCTCAACTGTTTGAATTCTGTGTAATGTTCCTTGCTTTGACTTTGTTTAAATTTGTGATGGATTTTTTTTTCTATCCGTATGCTATCAATAATTTCTTTGGTAAACCAAATCGAATAAGTATCGCGCACTTTTGTCTGTTTGAAGAAAGGAACATGCAAATCGAAAATTCTATATAGCTCTGTATAAAACTCAGAGCAAGCTTGTTCCACCTCTTGTTTCTCATATAATGATGACCAGTCGACTGTTAACAATGCATCTTAAAGGGCAGGAAAATCAGCCTTTTTAAAGTTATAAGCTTTCACATTCGCTGCTGTATGAAAATTATTGTATCTATCTACGTTAATATCGACGATAATTTCAAGCGACGGATGGTGCAGATCTTCACTTACATATTCAATATCAGATCTAGAGACTGCGCATTTTAAATTTGATATCACCAGGCCTAGTATTCTGCCGTGCGCATTTGTAGCATTATTTGATTGAGTTACGTTCAGGAATTCCAGAAGATTGTTGAGAATAGTCAACTTTTTATCAAATTTATTAGAGAGTTCTGTGTTTGTAACGTTGAAGTCAAAATGACGACTATTTTGCTGTCATACAGACACTCTAGTGATATGAATGCATCGCAAAATGCTTCAAATTCAGCAATTGGTGAATTTGGCGGAATATAAACAGCAAATACTAATACTTTCATATTGTTACAAGTGAATTTACAGCCGACAATATCAATGAAATGAAATATATTAGTGATTGATTTCAAATCTACTTCAATGGCTAGGAAGTAGTTTTTTATGGCAAGTATTGCTCCACCGCCTCGGGTTAATCCTGTTTTATCAAAGCGTCGATCACAACGAAATACAGTGTAATTTTCTGGAAAAAGTTCTGCGTTATCAACACTCTCATTCAACCAGGATTCCGTAATGCATATGATATCGAATAGACTAGTTGAAGATGAAATATAGAAACGTTCCGTTTTCGAACTCAGACCACGCACATTTTGGTAGAATATATCAAGATTTAGGTTATATTTGGCATTAAATGTACTGTTGGGCGATTTCAGTTGAAAGCTATGATTTTTGGTATGCCTTGAATATATTTAATAGTGAGTCCGTCTTCACCAGCTAGCTTCCTATTATTCAATTCTCGTTTAATCTTCTTATAATGAGCAATCTGCCGAGGAGTTCTGTCAAGAGAGATGTTAACAGATCCGTACTTTGCATTGCCTTTGATTTTATTTGTGTTATGAATTATGCTGTGTACCAATTTGGAATCATCAAACCTAATTTTTATTGGTCGTTTTCTACCGTTATCAAATTTGCCCAAACGAATAGGCTTCAAAAGAGTAGTGTCAATGCTAGAATCTATGATTTTGATAACATCACACACAACTTTTTTATCCGCAAGAAGCCTTGTATCTTTGTTTTTATCATTATCTTTGCGAAACATAGATTATAAGATTATTTTTACGTCCATTCCGGTCAGTAACTTCGGCTATTATATCTTCAAAATCAGAAATACTTTCCGTTCCCCTATTTGAGTTTATTTTTTGCTTCAAATCAATAATTTCAGTTTTCAGATCTTCAATCAATTTTTTAATTGTACGTCTATTCTCTTTTCGTGACGAGCAATCGTTGCATTAAAAAATCAGTTTTTTAGTTTTCAAATTGTTCAATTCAGAGCGCGAGAGATCTGAACACGTACTATGAAAAGGATCTTTACATAGATCACATCGGATACAAGCTTCAATAGTAAGTTCACCGGCACATACTGTGCAGCTAACAATTGGCATATTGGTGTTAAATGAGTTGCGTTAAAATAGGGGTACAAAAATTCTTGAATATTGAGTAGACTTAGAGAAGTCGCTAGACAAGTGCGCACTGCCACCAACAAGGATTATTCAATGTCACCAATTTTAAGTAAATGTAGAAGTTGTTAAATGTTCATTTACTCACTATTTTGTTGATGTATATTAAAAAATGTACGATGCTAAAGTAGCACATATACCAACAGTCCACTTGCACTTTCTATTCAACTTTAATTGTTAATATTCACAATAGAAAAAGTCAAAAACTTGGAGAGCAAGAAATATCACTTTTGACACGTTTGACACATGAACATGGAAGAAGTATTTTGCTTCAAAAGTGCGTTATATGGCAGAATCTAGCACCAAATTCATCATATTTAGTGTTTTAAGAGTGCTATTTGCAGTTTTACAAACTTTGGAATAAGTCCAATTCACGCTTTTCCGCGCAGATTTTCACAATGAAAAAGTTCATATTCCTATTCAGGACCTCATGAAATGTATGAATCTATCGACAAAAACATCATATTCCGTGTTTTCAGAGCGCTATCTGCAGTTATATGAAGTTTGAAACAAGTCAAAATTACCACGTTCTGAGCAGTTTCGAAGTATCGCAAATCACATAAATCTATCCAATACAACATATTACGCATGAATCCGTCCTCAAATGCACGAAATTTTGCGTTTTGAGCGAGTTATCAGCGTTTTTCCTGAGTCTCGTTGAGAAATTTTTGACTCTGTAAATCTGCTCAGAAGCAAGATTTTGCTTCAAAAACGCGTTATAAGGCAGATTCTAGCACCAAATACATCATATTTCGTGTTTTTAGAGTGCTATTTGCAGTCTTACAAAATTTGGAATAAGTCGAAATCACGCTTTTCCACGCAGATTTTCACAATCAAAAAGTTCATATTACTATTCAGGACCTCATAATATGTATGAATCTATTGACAAAAACATCATATTCCGTAGTTTCAGAGCGCTATCTGCAGTTATATGGAGTTTGAAATGAGTCAGAATTACCACATTCTGAACAGTTTCAAAGTATCGCAAATCACATAAATCTATCCAATACAACATATTACGCATGAATTCGTCCTCAAATGTACAAAATTTTGCGTTTCCAGCAAATTATCACCGTTTTTTCTGAGTCTCGTTGAGAAATTTTTGTCTTTGTATATCTGCTCAGAAGCAAGATTTTGCTTCAAAAGTGCGTTATATAGCAGTATCCAGCATCAAATACATCATATTTCGTAATTTTAGAGTGCTATTTGCAGTTTTACAAACTTTGGAATAAGTCGAAATCACGCTTTTCCACGCAGATTTTCACAATCAAAAAGTCCATATTACTATTCAGGACCTCATAATATGTATGAACCTATCGACACGAACATCATATTTCGTGTTTTCAGAGCGCTATCTGCAGTTATATGAAGTTTGAAAGAAGTCAAAATTACCGCTTTCTGAGCAGTTCCAAAGTATCGCAAATCACATAAATCTATCCAATACAACATAATACGCATGAATCCGTCCTCAAATGCACAGAATTTTGCGTTTCCAGCGAGTTATCAGCGTTTTTTCTGAGTCTCGTTGTGAAATTTTTGCCACTGTTAATCTGCTCAGAAGCAAGATTTTGCTTCAAAAATGCGATATATGGCAGAATCTAGCACCAAATACATCATATTTCGTGTTTTAAGAGTGCTATTCGCAGTTTTACAAACTTTGAAATAAGTCGAAATCACGCTTTTCCGCGCAGATTTTCACGATCAAAAAGTTCATATTCCTATTCAGGACCTCATAATATGTATGAATCTATCGACAAAAACATCATATTTCGTGTTTTCAGAGCGCTATCTGCAGTTATATGAAGTTTGAAATAAGTCAAAATTACCACATTCTGAGCAGTTTCAAAGTATCGCAAATCACATAAATCTATCCAGTACAACATATTACGCATGAATCCGTCCTCAAATGCACAAAATTTTGCGTTTCCAGCAAGTTATCAGCGTTCTTTCTAAGTCTCGTTGAGAAATTTTTGACTCTGTTAATCTACTCGGAAGCAAGATTTTGCTTCAAAAGTGCGTTATATGGCAGAATCAAGCACCAAATACATCATATTTCGTGTTTTTAGAGTGCTATTTGCAGTTTTACAAACTTTGGAATAAGTCGAAATCACGCTTTTCCGCGCAGATTTTCACGATCAAAAAGTTCATATTCCTATTCAGGACCTCATAATATGTATGAATCTATCGACAAGAACATCATATTTCGTGTTTTCAGAGCGCTATCTGCAGTTATATGAAGTTTGAAATAAGTCAAAATTACCACATTCTGACCAGTTTCAAAGTATCGCAAATCACATAAATCTATCCAATACAACATAATACGCATGAATCCGTCCTCAAATGCACAACATTCTGCGTTTCCAGCGAGTTATCAGCGTTTTTTATAAGTCTCGATGAGAGATTTTTGACTCTGTAAATAAGATTTTGCTTCAAAAGTGCGTTATATGGCAGAATCTAGCACCTAATACATCATATTGCGTGTTTTTAGAGTGCTATTTGCAGTTTTACAAACTTTGGGATAGGTCGAAATCACGCTTTCCCGCGCGGATTTTAACGATCAAAAAGTTCATATTCCTATTCAGGACCTCATAATATGTATGAATCTACCGACAAGAACATCATATTTCGTGTTCTCAGAGCGCTATCTGCTGTTATATGAAGTTTGAACTAATTCAAAATTACCACATTTTGAGCAGTTTCAAAGTATCGCAAATCACATAAATCAATCCAATACAACATAATATGCATGAATCCGTTCTCGAATGCACAAAGTCTTGCGTTTCCAGCGAGTTATCAGCGTTTTTTCTGAGTCTGGTTGAGAAATTTTTGACTCTGTTAATCTGCTCAGAAGCAAGATTTTGCTTCAAAAATGCGATATATGGCAGAATCTAGCACCAAATACATCATATTTCGTGTTTTTAGAGTGCTATTCGCAGTTTTACAAACTTTGAAATAAGTCGAAATCACGCTTTTCCGCGCAGATTTTCACGATCAAAAAGTTCATATTCCTATTCAGGACCTCATAATATGTATGAATCTATCAACAAAAACGTCATATTTCGTGTTTTCAGAGCGCTATCTGCAGTTATATGAAGTTTGAAATAAGTCAAAATTACCACATTCTGAGCAGTTTTGAAGTATTGCAAATCACATAAATCTATCCAATTCAACATAATACGCATGAATCCGTCTTCAAATGCACAAAATTTTGCGTTTTCAGCAATTTATCAGCGTTTTTTCTGAGTCTCGTTGAGAAATTTTTGACTCTGTATATCTGCTCAGAAGGAAGATTTTGCTTCAAAAGTGCGTTATATGGCAGAATCTTGCACCAAATACATCATATTTCGTGTTTTCGGAGTGCTATTTGCAGTTTTACAAATTTTGGAATAAGTCGAAATCACGCTTTTCCACGCAGATTTTCACAATCAAAAAGCTCATATTCCTATTCAGGACCTCATAATATGTATGAATCTATCGACAAAAACATCATATTCCGTGTTTTCAAGAGCGCTATCTGCAGTTATATGAAGTTTGAAATAAGTCAAAATTACCAAATTCTAAGCAGTTTCAAAGTATCGCAAATCACATAAATCTATCCAATACAACATAATACGCATGAATCCGTCCTCAAATGCACAACATTCTGCGTTTCCAGCGAGTTATCAGCGTTTTTTCTGAGTCTCGTTGAGAGATTTTTGGCTCTGTATATCTGCTCAGAAGAAATATTTTGCTCCAAAAGTGCGTTATACGGCAGAATCTAGCACCAAATACATCATATTTCGTGTTTTCAGAATGCTATTTGCAGTTTCACAAACTTTGGAATAAGTCGAAATCACGCTTTTCCACGCAGATTTTCACAATCAAAAAATTCATATTCCTATTCAGGACCTCAAATGTGTATGAATCCATCAACAAAAACATCATATTTCGTGTTTTCAGAGCGCTATCTGCAGTTATATGAAGTTTGAAATAAGTCAAAATTACCACATTCTGAGCAGTTCTAAAGTATCGCAAATCACATAAATCTATCCAATACAACATATTACGCATGAATCCTTCCTCAAATGCACAAAATTCGCGTTTTCAGCGAGTTATCAGCGTTTTTTCTGAGTCTCGTTGAGAAATTTTTGACTCTGTTGATCTGCTCGGAAGCAAGATTTTGCTTCAAAAGTTCGTTATATGGCAGAATCTAGCACCAAATACATCATATTTCGTGTTTTTAGAGTGCTATTCGCAGTTTTACAAACTTTGGAGTAAGTCGAAATCACGCTTTTCCGCGCAAATATTCACGATCAAAAAGTTCATATTCCTATTCAGGACCTCATAATATGTATGGATCTATCGACGAAAACATCATATTTCGTGTTTTCAGAGCGCTATCTGCAGTTATATGAAGTTTGAAATAAGTCAAAATTACCACATTCTGAGCAGTTTCAAAATATCGCAAATCACATAAATCTATCCAATACAACATAATACGCATGAATCCGTCCTCAAATGCACAAAATTTTGCGTTTCCTGCGAGTTATCGGCGTTTTTTCTGAGTCTCGATGAGAGATTTTTGACTCTGTAAATGAGATTTTGCTTCAAAAGTGCGTTATATGGCAGAATCTAGCACCAAATACATCATATTTCGTGTTTTTAGAGTGCTATTTGCAGTTTTACAAACTTTGAAATAAGTCGAAATCACGCTTTTCCGCGCAGATTTTCACAATCAAAAAGTTCATATTCCCAATCAGGACCTCATAATATGTATGAATCTATCGACAAAAACATCATATTTTGTGTTTTCAGAGCGCTATCTGCAGTTATATGAAGTTTGAAATGAGTCAAAATTACCACATTCTGAGCAGTTTCAAAGTATCGCAAATCACATGAATCTATCCAATACAACATAATACGCATGAATCCGTCCTCAAATGCACCAAATTCTGCAGTTCCTGCGAGTTATCAGAGTCTTTTCTGAGTCTCGTTGAGAGATTTCTGACTCTGTAAATCTGCTCAGAATAATAATAATAATAATAATAATGATAAATTTATTGCCCAACAGTTTACACCAATTACAGGACAAGTTACAGAAAAAAAAGTGTACTGAATAACTTATATAAATAATACATACTAAACATATATGTGTATTTATAATTATAATATATTGATTTGGTTCAAAGAATTTCTCAAATTACTAAAACTAACATTAAATAGATCTATATCTTAGCAAATTCCATTTGCGTTCGAACACATGACTGATACAGGTGACTTAGTTAACAAATTGAACATTAACCTTAAAGGTAAGAGATGATCTAGCCGATAGTCTAGGAAGATTTATATTTAGTTGACTCAAACAATAGGACAATCAACAACGTTATGTATCAATTTGTGAATGAAGCAAACCGATATATTCATGCGACGCTGTAACAATGATTGATAGCCAAACCTTTGTAATAAATAATTTTCATCAATACCGCGTAGAGGATATTGATTGTCCTGCTGATATACCACAAATTTAAGAAAGCGTCTCTGCACTGATTCAATGTCTTTAATGTAACTATTATATATCGGATACCATACAAGTGAACAATATTCTAGTTTAGAGCGAACCAGCGAAGTGTACAAAATGTGTAGTACAGACGTATCATCAAATGATCTAGTATTTCTTATGATGAACCCTAACATTTTGTTACCAGTAGAAACGATACGATTTATATGAATAACAAATGCTAGTTCCGGATCAAAAAGTATACCTAGATCTTTTATGGTTGAACATCGTTCCAGATTAAAGTTACCTATCTGATAATTGAAAACAATATAATTATTCTTACGGTGGTAAGACATGACTTCACATTTGATAGGATTTAACTTTAATCTATTATGGGAACACCAGTTGTTGACAGAATCAATGGCAGATTGTAGAGCCAAACAGTCATTTATGTTTTTAACTTCAAGATATAGTTTCAAGTCATCGGCGAACAATGAATATTTACATTTAACCTTATCACAAATGTCATCAATATACAATGTGAATCAAAAGGACCTAGATTGGAGCCCTGCGGGACTCCAGAAGGTACATGGAAAGCCTGTGATTCGCTGAACGTACTGTTTCCTATCACTAAGATAGGACTTGAATAATTCTAGAAGGGAATCACTAACACCAAATAAATCTAATTTATGTAATTGCACATTGTGGTCAATCTGATCGAAAGCTCTTTGGATATCAGTATATACAACATCCACTTGACCACCCCGATCCACAACTTCAGTGAGGTATTGTGTTAGTACAGTTAGATTAATTACAGTAGATCTATGTTCACGAAAACGATGTTGAGCATCCTAAAGTTTATATTTGACACTTTTGTAAATACTGGAATGAATTAGCGATTCAAATACTTTGGCAAAATACACAGAATAGAAATAGGTCTATAGTTTTTGACATTACCCGCATCACCGCACTTGAGCACTGGGCACACTTTGGAGACTTTCCAAATAGATGGGAATTGTTTTTTATTTATGATTAGATTGAAGATGTGGCTGAGCGGTGCAGATAAGGAATTGGCGCAATCTTTGAGAAGAAAAGCAGGAACTTGATCAACTCCAGCGGTCATTTTATTCTTAACATTTTTCATAACATCGAATATTTCCTCAGACTCGACTGATGTTAGAGAAATTATATCAGATTGGAACAAATTTCTTGTTTCAAATTTGACGTTGTCGATATCATGAGAGTGATAGACACTTGAAAAATATTCAGCGAATATGTTTACTATTGACTGTGCATCACTGTGTTGTACATCATTGGAAAACATAATTCCAGGAATGCGCGACTGACATCTTTTAGATTGGACATAGGACCAAAATAGATTCAGGTTCTCCTCCAGTGAAGCTTCAGCATTCATAAGGAATGGTTCATATGCATTAGCTATATCCAGTTTTATTCGTCTCCTCAACTGTTTGAATTCTGTGTAATGCTCCTTGCTTTGACTTTGTTTAAATTTGTGATGGATTTTTTTTTCTATCCGTATGCTATCAATAATTTCTTTGGTAAACCAAATCGGATAAGTATTACGCACTTTTGTCTGTTTGAAGAAAGGAACATGCAAATCGAAAATTCTATATAGCTCTGTGTATCGTCGAAAACATTCCGATTGGGAATATTCTCGTAGTTTCGTATGAGGACAGGATTGATGTAAGAATAACGATAAAACACATTTCTATGGGAAAAAGCCTGACGGCATAAAAAACCCAGTTTATTGTTTTGTGATTAAAGTATACATATTTGTTTCGTGATCAGACACGATTTTTGACGCAGGGCTGGAGCCCTGCGAATGATTACGATTATGAATTAGTCGGACTGAATAGCCGGCGCTATCAGTTACTATTATTATTGATCGACTCAAGAGTGATTGTCACTCTAATCCTTATCTTTCTGAAATGTTGCACCAGGGCAACTAATCGTCATGCGTGATAAGGAAGCTTGTAATAAATGTTGCACCAGGGCAACTAATTGTCACATGTGATAAATAAGCTAAACTCGACCTGTCGCTAGCGACACTAAACACAGACAGACCACCTCTCACACACGTCTAATAGTGGCCTGCCTGGCTTCCAAACCACGCATGCGCAATGTCAAATGTGAGCAGCTGGCAGCGCGCGATAGTAGCTAAAACCATAAAGGCTCCAAATCATATTTATGAAGTTATAATTTTGTCCAAGATATTTTACATTAGATCAAATCTAGATATTTAGTTCACCCACAAAACATTCTCCCCCCGTTGGGAGTGGAACGAGCAATTGAAGTTGAAAAGATAAATAATAAAATCATAGCTACTCCAAATTAAATCTAACTAACAACAATTAAATATTATGTAAACAAATTGATAATAATTTCTAAATACTACAATAATTCTATTTTCTGTTGAAGTCGTAACCGGTAGTGTACAAAGCATTCTAGCATTTCTCTTGAATATTCCCTTGGACGTTTTGATAGACACAACTTGAACAATTCCATCATCTCCGGGGTGCACAGCTACCACTCGCCCCTGCCGCCACTGCATGCAGGGCACATTTTTATCAATCTGGAGAACTATGTTATCAATTGTAAGTCCTGCATTGGAATTAGCCCATTTCTGCCTTTTTTGTAGTTCGGTTAAATACTCTAGTTGCCACCTCTGCCAGAAGTCCTGTCTTGCCCTCGTAATTGCTTGCCATGATGATAAACGGTTATCTGAAACAGGTAAAAAGTCGTTTTCGGGCAACATAGTGAGTGGTCGTCCCACTAAAATATATGCAGGTGTTAAAGCTACCGGATCATTTGGATCGGTAGACATTGGGCATAGAGGACGTGAATTAAGGATTGCTCCGATTTCTACAGCAAAAGTATATAACTCTTCATACGTGAACAAACGATCTCCAACAACTCGCTTGAAATGGTGTTTACAGGATTTCACGACTGCCTCCCAAATACCTCCAGAATGAGGAGACATAGGTGGGTTAAAGTGCCAAGTGAATTTATGCTCTAGAGCATAGTTATTGATTCGCATGCGAAATTCTTCAGATTTCATGAGAGCATACAACTCGCGGAATTGATTATCGGCCCCAACAAAGTTCGTGCCATTGTCGGAGTAAACGTGGCAAGGGATAGCTCGACGTCCCATAAATCGTTTTATTGAAGCCAAAAAAGCTTCTGTTGTCATATCACTTACGATTTCAAGATGCACAGCTTTGGTTGACATGCAGATAAAAACGCAGCCCCAAACTTTCACACGACCACGGTTCCGATGTTTTTTCTCTTTCACGAACATTGGTCCAAAATAGTCGAGCCCCGTGTGATAAAAAGCTGCACGATCGTCAACTCTAGACTTTGGCAAATCGGCCATTTTGTAATTGATTGCAGAGGCCTGGAAACGTATACATCTTACGCAGCGACGAATGACTCTTCGCACCTGATTTTTCCCGTCTAGAATCCAAAACTTATATCTAAGACTGTATAAAGTTGACTGTATACCTGCGTGATGAAATCTCTCGTGGTTGTCCCGGATGAGCAAATCTGTCACGTGATGAGCGGAGGGTAGTAAAATGGGCTGTCTTTGATGGATTGGAATGTTGGCGTTCTTCAAGCGGCCTCCAACTCGAAGCAGGCCATTGTCATCGATTAATGGGGCCAGCGATCCTAGCTTCATGCTTTTAGCATCCTGACCACTCGAAATACGAGTAATTTCATCATGAAAACTTGACTGTTGCACAAGTTTTATGACTTGGCGCTCAGCTTTATCTATTTCTGCTATTGAATAAGCACATTTCTTGTATTTACTGGAACGCAAAAAACGTAAGCTATAGGCAACGAAACGAATTAATCTAGGATAAGATGAGAATTTTTTTAATAGTTCGTCAGATTCAATTCGGGTGGTGAAGCTACTTGCTTTTTTCAACCCTGGTAATTCCTCATCGAATTTCACCACCGACTCGGGCCAATCAGATTCCGGTTCCGAAAGCCATGAAGGACCATGAAACCAAGTTTCGTTATTCAAAAAATCTTGTGGAAGTTGAGATCGAGATAGTGCATCAGCCGGATTTTGTTCTGACCTAACGTGTCGCCACTGAATGTTTTTCGTGACTTCCTGAATTTCCTTGACACGAACTGCTTCGAATATCTTCAAACTACTGGGTGCCTTTCTGAGCCATTGTAACACGATTGTCGAGTCAGACCAAAAAACTATCCTATCTGGAACGAAAGTTAAGACAGCATTTATTTCATGATATAAGCGAGCAAGAACCAATGCACCGCAAAGTTCAAGGCGAGGTATCGTTAAAAGTGTTTTCTTTTTTGTTTTATCAATAGGAGCAATACGACACTTTGCACGAAGAATTCGTACACAAGTTTCATGTTTCTTATTGCATGAACGCACATACAAACAAGCGCCGTAACCTGTCAAGCTCGCATAACAAAAACCATGAATTTGAATATCAACATGATCATTTATCAAAATGTTCCGTTCGATAGTCAAGTGATCGATTAATTCAAGTTGTTGAGAAAACACTTGCCATAACGTATATAGATCGCTTGGTACCAACTCATCCCAAGAGACATCTGCTTTCCTGCATTGTTGCATTATGACCTTCGATGCGAGCACAACTGGAGCAAGTAGACCGAGGGGTCAAAAATCTTCGAAATCTCTGATAGAATATATCGTTTTGTGATTTTGTCTCTTCTTTCGATAGGTTTAACTGTGTATATTAATTCATCACGTTGTGAATTTCAGGAGATACCTAGAGTTTTCCGGAGTGGATTTTCCTCAGTGAGAAATTCGATATCACCTAATTTCTCATTCAAATTTACAAGAGCTTGCGGGTGATTTGAAGCCCATTGCCTGATATCAAACCCACCGCGTTTCAGTACCTGTATTACCTCGTTTCTAATTACCAACTAATCCTCGTACGTATCAGCCCCTGTCAATAAATCACCGACGTATAGATCACGCTTAAGTATTTGAGCGCCGTGTGGAAAACTTGAGATATCGTCATCTGCCAATTGATGAATGGTTCTTATTGCAAGAAAAGGAGCTGCTGATACACCGGAAGTCACGGTATTCAATTGAAAAACGCGAACTTCGTCATTATGATACCAAAAAACTCGCTGATAACGACGATCGTCTGGGTGCATTGATACTTGCCTGTACATTTTTGCAATATCGGCTGTAAGAACATATTTATGTAATCGAAAACGCAGTAAGTGCTCGATTAATTTCAATTGAATAGTAGGGTCGACCATCAAAATATCATTTAATGAGACTCCCTTATTGGTTCTGGCAGATGCATCGAACACAACTCTAACTTTAGTAGTATTACTTGATGCTTTGACAACTGCATGGTGAGGAAGATAGTAACCACCTTTTGATTCATCCATTTCTAATGACATGTGTCCAAGTTTGATATATTCATTCATAACACGCTGGTACTCTTTCTTGAGCGTTAGGTCATTATTAAGTTTTTCACTCAAATTGTAAAAACGCCTCAAGGCGATTGATCGGGAATCACCGAGATCAGCGCTATTCATACGGAACGGTAATCTAACCACATATCGACCTGATGAGTCACGACTCACATTTTGAGTGAAATTAATTTCACATTCTTTGTTATCTAATGATTCAATTTATTTTGTAGTAGCATCTTCGAACAGCCAAAATTTAGCTATTTGTTGTTTCAAATCAGTCAATTCACATGTTAACTTGGCCTTTGAAGACATTACTTTACCAGCAGCAACCCAACCAAGCCTAGTTTTTTGTAGAATGAGCTCGCATTCATCACAAGAGAGCTTGATTTGACCAATCGATGACATTGACACAGTCGTCCACGATCCAATTATCATGTCGACTGGTTGTGGTAAATGAAACAGCGGGTCGACTAATCGAATATTATGCGGTATCTTTACTGAATTACGGGGAAAAATTTCACTTGGAACGCTATCGGCAATCACTGGCACAACTAAAAAAGATTGAGTAGTATTGGAATTGTCATGAGTTGAATAAAATGATAACTCAATTAAGCCCTTTGAGACTGTAGTCATTTCACCGATAGCACCGATCGACAAAGAACATGGCCTAGCCGGCAGCCCTAATTTTCCAATGAATCTCTCGGTGACAAAATGTGCTGTTGAGCAAGTATCCAATAAAGCACGACACCGTGAAAATTGACCAGACGCGTTTTTTACTTGAACTTGCGCACTGATCATCAACTGTGACTGATTTACTTGAGGAGTCAATTTAAGGGTCATAATATCCAGTCACAATGATCCTGATTTTCCATCGGTTGATTTGCGTGAAGGTCCAGGAACTGCCACAGCTTGAGCTCTGGAATCATCTTGATTTGAATAGGGTCTGTGTGAAGAATTATGAAGAAGTGTGTTGTGATATTTTGAGCTCATTTTGCAGTGTGACAACAAGCATTCACCAGCGTGTGTGCGTAAACAATTCCTGCACAAACCCGATTTCTTCACAAAATTCCAACGACCTTGAACTGGCATTTTTGTAAATAAAGGGCATTTATATAATCTATGCTTTTCGCCTTTACAGAGTAAGCAATCAGCAACATCGTTGGTGAGTAAAATACGAGCTCCATGTTCCCCTTTTCGCACCTTAAATGATCTATGTTCCTTCTCGGAGCGATGTCGCTTGTTACCGCTGTCGGCCTTGATTCGTATCGCATCTTGCTCTACAGTAAATAGTCTAAAAGCAACTTCGGAAATAAATTTATACATTTCATCAAGCGTCGGAAACTTCTCAAGGCTGAGATTTTCTTCCCATCGTATGCGAGTTTCACTAGGCAGTGCTCGCTCCAATAAACGAATGAGTATATGATGATCCGGAACGATGCCTAGTGTTGCGAGCATGTTCACATGTTGTCGCATTTCATCAACGAGTTTCGTCAGCCCCTTGTGCGAGGGCTTGTCTTGCACTGGTAACTCGATAATTGCGTCGAGATGGTTTGCGATCAAAATACGTTTTTTGTCGTATGAATCAATCAAAAGTCTCCACGCATTTTCATAAGTTTCCTCGCTCACATTGTAAATCGAGATTTTATCAAGTGCAGCACCTTGTAGAGAATCTTTGAGGTATAAAAACTTCTGTTAATCAGTTATGTCTTCACGAGAATCAATCATCGTAATAAACGTATTTTTGAATGATAACCAATTCCCTAGTTCACCGTTGAATTTTGGCAGCTCGGTTACCGGCAATTTGATGCGTCGTGTATTATTATCAATTGTTACGGAAGCTGCATTTGAACTGGTTGGTGGTTGTTGATTTGACAGTGAATTAAGAGATGCAATCTTGGCTGCTAAGGTATAGTATCGATCCTGAATCACGTCTATCTCATTCATAGATTCACTATCTGGTTCCAACAACGAGAGCTCATCGTGCAGCTCTTCATATGCGGTAAATTGCTTCTTTACCCGTTCCATTCTCGATTCCAATTTGATTAAATTCACATCCTCTCCAGAAATTAAAGTCTCTATACCGGTCAATTGTCTCTTAAGCGATATACGCTTTTGATTGATAAATCTTGCTCGATTCATTTCGACTGTGTCTATACGAATAAATTCTCAAATATGTAAACCAGTAAAACGTGTATAATGGAATATTGCAAGCCGGCTAAAGAATTGAAATTATTCGTGATGCTTATGTTTAATTGTAGTGTAATAAAATGATTGAAATAAAAGAAATACTTGGATTCAACTTATCTTGACTTCTGGCTTCAGATGACAGGCATGGGATGTGGCAGGTTGTACTGGTAGCAGTTGTACTGATGTAATCCTGATTACGAGCTGGCTGATTGCGTCAGCTCTAGCGATGCTTATTACCTATCAATTATCCTCTTTACTGCATAACTTGTTATTCAACGCCTCACAAGTTCACACCTCACAGGAGGCACCAAAATGTATCGTCGAAAACATTCCGATTGGGAATATTCTCGTAGTTTCGTATGAGGACAGGATTGATGTAAGAATAACGATAAAACACATTTCTATGGGCAAAAGCCTGAAGGCATAAAAAACCCAGTTTATTGTTTTGTGATTAAAGTATACATATTTGTTTCGTGATCAGACACGATTTTTGACGCAGGGCTGGAGCCCTGCGAATGATTACGATTATGAATTAGTCGGACTGAATAGCCGGCGCTATCAGTTACTATTATTATTGATCGACTCAAGAGTGATTGTCACTCTAATCCTTATCATTCTGAAATGTTGCACCAGGGCAACTAATCGTCATGCGTGATAAGGAAGCTTGTAATAAATGTTGCACCAGGGCAACTAATTGTCACATGTGATAAATAAGCTAAACTCGACCTGTCGCTAGCGACACTAAACACAGACAGACCACCTCTCACACACGTCTAATAGTGGCCTGCTAGGCTTCCAAACCACGCATGCGCAATGTCAAATGTGAGCAGCTCGCAGCGCGCGATAGTAGCTAAAACCATAAAGGCTCCAAATCATATTTATGAAGTTATAATTTTGTCCATGATATTTTACATTAAATCAAATCTAGATATTTAGTTCACCCGCAAAACACTCTGTATAAAACTCAGAGCAAGCTTGTTCCACCTCTTGTTCCTCATATAATGATGACCAGTCGACTGTTAACAATGCATCATAAAGGGCAGGAAAATCAGCCTTTTTAAAGTTATAAGCTTTCACATTCGCTGCTGCATGAAAATTATTGTATCTATCTACGTTAATATCGACGATAATTTCAAGCGACGGATGGTGCAGATTTTCACTTACATATTCAATATCAGATCTAGAGACTGCGCATTTCAAATTTGATATCACCAGGCCTAGTATTCTGCCGTGCGCATTTGTAGCATTATTTGATTGAGTTACGTTCAGGAATTCCAGAAGATTGTTGAGAATAGTCAACTTTTTATCAAATTTATTAGAGAGTTCTGTGTTTGTAACGTTGAAGTCACCAATGACGACTATTTTGCTGTCATACAGACACTCTAGTGATATGAATGCATCGCAAAATGCTTCAAATTCAGCAATTGGTAAATTTGGCGGAATATGAACAGCAAATACTAATACTTTCATATTGTTACAAGTGAATTTACAGCCGACAATATCAATGAAATGAAATATATTAGTGATTGACTTCAAATCTACTTCAATGGCTAGGAAGTAGTTTTTTATGGCAAGTATTGCTATGCCGCCTAGGGTTAATCCTGTTTTATCAAAGCGTCGATCACAACGAAATACAGTGTAATTTTCTGGAAAAAGTTCTGCGTTATCAACACTCTCATTCAACCAGGATTCCGTAATACCAACAGTCCACTTGCACTTTCTATTCAACTTTAATTGTTAATATTCACAATAGAAAAAGTCAAAAACTTGGACAGCAGAAAATTTCACTTTTGACACGTTTGACATATGAACATGAGAGAGGGATTTTGCCCTAAAAGTGCGTTATATGGCAGAATCTAGCACCAAATACATCATATTTAGTGTTTTTAGAGTGCTATTTGCAGTTTAACAAAATTTGGAATAAGTCCAAATCACGCTTTTCCGCGCAGTCAAAATTACCACATTCTGAGCAGTTTCAAAGTATCGCAAATTACATAAATCTAACCAATACAACATAATACGCATGAATCCGTCCTCAAATGTACAAAATTCTGCGTTTCCAGCGAGTTATGGGCGTTTTTTCTGAGTCTCGTTGAGAGATTTTTGACTCTGTAAATCTGCTCAGAAGTAAGATTTTTCTTCAAAAATGCGTTATATAGCAGAATCTAGCATCAAATACATCATATTCCATGTTTTTGGACTGCTATTTGCAGTTTTACAAACTTTAGAATAAGTCGAAATCACGCTTCTCCGCGCAGATTTTCACAATCATAAAGTTCATATTCCCATTCAGGACCTCATAATATGTATGAATCTATCGACAAAAACATTATATTCCGTGTTTTCAGAGCGCTATCTGCAGTTATATGAAGTTTGAAATGAGTCAAAATTACCACATTCTGAGCAGTTTCAAAGTATCGCAAATCACATAAATCTATCCAATACAACATAATACGCATGAATCCGTCCTCAAATGCACAAAATTCTGCGTTTGTAGCGAGCTTTCAGCGTTTTTTCTGAGTCTCGTTGAGAGATTTTTGACTCTGTTTATCTGCTCAGAAGCAGGATTTTGCTCCAAAAGTGCGTTATATGGCAGAATCTAGCACCGAATACATCATATTTCGTGTTTTTAGTGTGCTATTCGCAGTTTTACAAACTTTGGAATAAGTCGAAATCACGCTTTTCCTTTCAGATTCTCACAATCAAAAAGTTCATATTCCTATTCAGGACCTCATAATATGTATGAATCTATCGACAAAAACAATATATTCCGTGTTTTTAGAGCGCTATCTGCAGTTATATGAAGTTTGAAATAAGTCAAAATTACCACATTCCGAGCAGTTTCAAAGTATTGCAAATCATCTCGTTGAGAGATTTTTGACTCTGTAAATCTGCTTAGAAGCAAGATTTTGCTTTTCAAAAGTGCGTTAAATGGCAGAATCTAGCACCAAATACATCATATTTCGTGTTTTTAGAGTGCTATTTGCAGTTTTACAAACTTTGGAATAAGTCGAAATCACGCTTTTCCGCGCAGATTTTCACAATCAAAAAGTTCATACTCATATTCAGGACCTCTGAATATGTATGAATCTATCGACAAAAACATCATATTTTGTGTTTTCAGAGCGCTATCTGCAGTTATATGAAGTTTGAAATAAGTCAAAATTACCACATTCTGAGCAGTTTCAAAGTATCGCAAATCACATAAATCTATCCAATACAACATATTACGCATGAATCGGTCCTCGAATGCACAAAATTTTGCGTTACCAGCGAGTTATCAGCGTTTTTTCTGAGTCTCGTTGGGAAATTTTTGACTCTGTTAATCTGCTCAGAAGTAAGATTTTGCTTCAAAAGTGCGTTATATGGCAGAATCTAGCATCAAATACATCATATTTCATGTTTTGAGACTGCTATTTGCAGTTTTACAAACTTTAGAATAAGTCGAAATCCCGCTTTTCTGCGCAGATTTTCACGATCATAAAGTTCATATTCCCATTCAGGACCTCATAATATGTATGAATCTATTGACAAAAACATTATATTAGTGTTTTTAGAGCGCTATCTGCAGTTATATGAAGTTTGAAATAAGTCAAAATTACCACATTCTGAGCAGTTTCGAAGTATCGCAAATCACATAAATCTATCCAATACAACATAATACGCATGAATCCGTCCTCAAATGCACAAAATTTTGCGTTTGTAGCGAGTTTTCAGCGTTTTTTCTGGGTCTCGTTGAGAGATTTTTGACTCTGTAAATCTGCTCAGAAGTAGGATTTTGCTCCAAAAGTGCGTTATATGGCAGAATCTAGCACCAAATACATCATATTTCGTGTTTTTAGTGTGCTATTCGCAGTTTTACAAACTTTGGAATATGTCGAAATCACGCGTTTCTTTTCAGATTTTCGCAATCAAAAAGTTCATATTCCTATTCAGGACCTCATAATATGTATGGATCTTTTGACAAAAACATCATATTTCGTGTTTTTAGAGCGCTATCTGCAGTTATATGAAGTTTGAAATAAGTCAAAATTACCACATTCTGAGCAGTTCCAAAGTATCGCAAATCACATAAATCTATCCAATAGAACATATTACACATGAACCCGTTCTCAAATGCACAGAATTTTGCGTTTCCAGCGAGCTATCAGCATTTTTTCTGAGTCTCGTTGAGAAATTTTTGACTCTGTATATCAGCTCAGAAGCAAGATTTTGCTTGAAAAGTGCGTTTATGGCAGAATCTAGCACCAAATACATAATATTTCGTGTTTTCAGAGTGCTATTTGCAGTTTTACAAACTTTGAAATAAGTCGAAATCACGCTTTTCCGCGCAGATTTTCACAATTAAAAAGCTCATATTCCTATTCAATACCTGATAAAATGTATGAATCTATCGACAAAAACATCATATTTCGTGTTTTCAGAGCGCTATCTGCAGTTATATGAAGTTTGGAATAAGACAAAATTACCACATTCTGAGCAGTTTCAAAGTATCGCAAATCACATAAATCTATCCAATACAACATATTACGCATGAATCCGTCCTCGAATGCACAAAATTTTGCGTTTCCAGCGAGTTATCAGCGTTTTTCCTGAGTCTCGTTGAGAAATTTTTGACTCTGTAAATCTGCTCAGAAGCAAGATTTGGCTTTAAAAGCGCGTTATATGGCAGAATCTAGCACCAAATACATCATATCTCGTGTTTTTAGAGTGCTATTCGCAGTTTTACAAACTTTGGGATAAGTCGAAATCACGCTCTTCTGCGCAGATTTTCACAATCCAAAAGTCCATATTCTCATTCAGGACCTCATAATATGTATGAATCTATCGACAAAAACATCATATTTCGTGTTTTCAGAGCGCTATCTGCAGTTATATGAAGTTCGAAATGAGTCAAAATTACCACATTCTGAGCAGTTTCAAAGTATCGCAAATCACATAAATCAATCCAATACAACATAATACGCATGAATCCGTCCTCAAATGCACAAAATTCTGCGATTCCAGCAAGTTTTCAGCGATTTTTCTGAGTCTTGTTGAGAGATTTTTAACTCTGTAAATCTGCTCAGAAGCAAGATTTTGCTCCAAAAGTGCGTTATATGGCGGAATCTAGCACCAAATACATCATATTTCGTGTTTTTAGTGTGCTATTTGCAGTTTTACAAACTTTGGAATAAGTCGAAATCACGCTTTTCCTTTCAGATTTTCACAATCAAAAAGTTCATATTTCTATTCAGGACCTCATAATATGAATTAATCTATCGACCAAAACATCATAATTCGCGTTTTCAGAGCGCTATCTGCAGTTATATGAAGTTTGAAATAAGTCAAAATTACCACATTCTGAGCAGTTTCAAAGTATCGCAAATCACATAAATCTATCCAATACAACATAATACGCATGAATCCGTCCTCAAATGCACAAAATTTTGCGTTTCCAGCGAGTTATCAGCGTTTTTTCCGAGTCTCGTTGAGTAATTTTTGACTCTGTAAATCTGTTCAGAAGCAAGATTTTGCTTCAAAAGTGCGTTATATGGCAGAATCTGGCACCAAATACATCATATTTCGTGTTTTTAGAGTGCTATTTGCAGTTTGACAAACTTTGGAATAAGTCAAAATCACGCTTGTCCGCTCAGATCTTCAGATCTTCACAATCAAAGAGTTCATATTCCTTTCCAGGACCTCATAATATGTATGAGTCTTTCGACAAAAACATCATATTTCGTGTTTTCAGAGCGCTATCTGCAGTTATATGAAGTTTGAAATAAGTCAAAATTACCACATTCTGAGCAGTTTCAAAGTATCGCAAATCACATATATCTATCCAATACAACATAATACGCATGAATCCGTCCTCAAATGCACAAAATTTTGCGTTTCCAGCGAGTTATCAGCGTTTTCTCTGAGTCTCGTTGAGTAATTTTTGACTCTGTAAATCTGCTCAGAAGCAAGATTTTGCTTGAAAAGTGCGTTATATGGCAGAATCTAGCACCAAATACATCATATTTCGTGTTTTAGGGTGCTATTTGCAGTTTGACAAACTTTGGAATAAGTCAAAATCACGCTTTTCCGCTCAGATCTTCACAATCAAAAAGTTCATATTCCTATTCAGGACCTCATTATATGTATGAATCTTCCGACAAAAACATCATATTTCGTGTTTTCAGAGCGCTATCTGCAGTTATATGAAGTTTGAAATAAGTCAAAATTACCACATTCTGAGCAGTTTCAAAGTATCGCAAATCACATAAATCTATCCAATACAACATAATACGCATGAATCCGTCCTCAAATGCACAAAATTTTGCGTTTCCAGCAAGTTATCAGCGTTTTTTCTAAGTCTCGTTGAGAAATTTTTGACTCCGTTAATCTATTCGGAAGCAAGATTTTGCTTCAAAAGTGCGTTATATGGCAGAATCTAGCACCAAATACATCATATTTCGTGTTTATAGAGTGCTATTTGCAGTTTTACAAACTTTGGAATGAGTCGAAATCATGCTTTTCCGCGCAGATTTTCACAATCAAAAAGTTCATATTCCTATTCGGGACCTCATAATATGTATGAATCTATCAACAAATACATCATATTCCGTGTTTTCAGAGCGCTATCTGCAGTTATATGAAGTTTGAAATAGGTCAAATTTACCACATTCTGAGCAGTTTCAAAGCATCGCAAATCACATAAATCTATCCAATACAACATAATACGCATGAATCCGTCCTCAAATGTACAAAATTTTGCGTTCCCACCGAGTTATCAGCGTTTTTTCTGAGTCTCGTTGAGAAATTTTTGACTGTGTAAATCTGCTCAGAAGCAAGGTTTTGCTTCAAAAGTGCGTTATATAGCAGAATCTAGCACCAAATACATCATATATCGCGTTTTTAGAGTGCTATTTGCAGTATTACAAACTTTGGAATAAGTCGAGACCTCATAATATGTATGAATCTATTGACAAGGACATCATATTTTGTGTTTTCAGAGCGCTATCTGCAGTTATATGAAGTTTGAAATAAGTCAAAATTACCACATTCTGAGCGGTTCCAAAGTATCGCAAATCACATAAATCTATCCAATACAACATAATACGCATGAATCCGTCCTCAAATGCACAAAATTCAGCGTTTCCAGCGAGTTATCATCGTTTTTTCTAAGTCTCGTTGAGAAATTTTTGACTCTGTAAATCTGCTCAGAAGCAAGATTTTGCTTCAAAAGTGCGTTATATGGCAGAATCTAGCACCAAATACAACATATTCCGTGTTCTTAGAGTGCTATTTGCAGTTTCAAGAACTTTGGAATAAGTCAAAATCACGCTTTTCCGCGCATATTTTCACAATCAAAAAGTTCATATTCCTATTCAGGACCTCATAATATGTATGAATCTATCGACAGAAACATCATATTTTGTGTTTTCAGAGCGCTATCTGCAGTTATATGAAGTTTTGAATAAGTCAAAATTACCACATTCTGAGCAGTTTCAAAGTATCGCAAATCACATAAATCTATCCAATACAACATAATACGCATGAATCCGTTCTCAAATGCACAAAATTTTGCGTTCCCAGCGAGTTATCAGCGTTTTTTCTGAGTCTCATTGAGAAATTTTTGACTCTGTAAATCACCTCAGAAGCAAGATTTTGCTTCAAAAGTGCGATATATGGCAGAATCTAGCACCAAGTACATCATATTTCGTGTTTTTAGAGTGCTATTTGCAGTTTTACAAACTTTGGAATAAGTCGGAATCACGCTTTTCCGCGCAGATTCTTACTATCAAAAAAGTCATATTCCTATCCAGAGCCTCATAATATGTATGAATCTATCGACAAAAACATCAAATTTCGTGTTTTCAGAGCGCTATCTGCAGTTATATGAAGTTTGAAATAAGTCAAAATAACCACATTCTGAGCTGTTTCAAAGTATCGCAAATCACATAAATCTATCCAATACAACATAATACGCATGAATCCGTCCTCAAATGCACTGAGTTTTGCGTTTCCAGCGAGTTATCAGCGTTTTTTCTGAGTCTTGTTGAGAAATTTTTGACTCTGTAAATCTACTCAGAAGCAAGATTTTGCTTCAGAAGTGCGTTATATGGCAGAATCTAGCACCAAATACATCATATTTAGTGTTTTTAGAGTGCTATTTGCAGTTTTACAAACTTTGGAATGAGTCGAAATCACGCTTTTCTGCGCAGATTTTCACAATCAAAAAGTTCATATTCTCATTCAAGACCTCATAATATGTATGAATCTATCGACGAAAACATCATATTTCTTGTTTTCAGAGCGCTATCTGTAGTTATATGAAGTTTGAAATAAGTCAGAATTAGCACATTCTGAGCAGTTTCAAAGTATCGCAAATCACATAAATGTATCCAATACAACATAATACGCATGAATCCGTCCTCAAATGCATGAAATTCTGCTTTTCCAGCAAGTCATCAGCGTTTTTTCTGAGTCTCGTTGAGAAATTTTTGACTATATAAATCTGCTCAGAAGCAAGATATTGCTTTAGAAGTGCGTTATATGGCAGAATCTAGCACCAAATACATCATATTTCGTGTTTTTAGAGTGCTATTCACAGTTTTACAAACTTTGGAATAAGTCGAAATCACTTTTTTCCGCGTCGATCTTCACAATCAAAAATAGCATATTTCTATTCAGGACCTCATAATATGTATGAATCTATGGACAAGAACATCATATTTCGTGTTTTCAGAGCGCTATCTGCAGTTATATGAAGTTTGAAATGAGTCAAAATTACCACATTCTGAGCAGTTTCAAAGTATCGCAAATCACATTAATCTATCCAATACAACATAATACGCATGAATCCGTCCTCAAATGCACAAAATTTTGCGTTTCCAGCGAGTTATCAGCGTTTTTTCTAAGTCTCGTTAAGAAACTTTTGACTCTGTAAATCTACTCAGAAGCAAGATTTTGCTTCAGAAGTGCGTTATATGGCAGAATCTAGCACCAAATACATCATATTTCGTGTTTTTAGAGTGCTATTTGCAGTTTTACAAACTTTGGAATGAGTCGAAATCACGCTTTTCTGCGTAGATTTTCACAATCAAAAAGTTCATATTCTCATTCAAGACCTCATAATATGTATGAATCTATCGACAGAAACATCATATTTCCTGTTTTCAGAGCGCTATCTGTAGTTATTTGAAGTTTGAAATAAGTCAGAATTACCACATTCTGAGCAGTTTCAAAGTATCGCAAATCACATAAATCTATCCAATACAACATAATACGCAAGTATCCGTCCTCAAATGCACAAAATTTTGCGTTTCCAGCGAGCTATCAGCGTTTTTTCTAAGTCTCGTTGAGAAATTACTGACTCTGTAAATCTGCGCTCAAAAGCAGGATTTTGCTTCAAAAGTGCGTCATATGGCAGAATCTAGCACCAAATACATCATATTTCGTGTTTTTAGAGTGCTATTCACAGTTTTACAAACTTTGGAATAAGTCGAAATCACTTTTTTCCGCGTCGATCTTCACAATCAAAAATAGCATATTTCTATTCAGGACCTCATAATATGTATGAATCTATGGACAAGAACATCATATTTCGTGTTTTCAGAGCGCTATCTGCAGTTATATGAAGTTTAAAATGAGTCAAAATTACCACATTCTGAGCAGTTTCAAAGTATCGCAAATCACATTAATCTATCCAATACAACATAATACGCATGAATCCGTCCTCAAATGCACAAAATTTTGTGTTTTCAGCGAGTTATCAGCGTTTTTTCTACGTCTCGTTGAGAAACTTTTGACTCTGTAAATCTACTCAGAAGCAAGATTTTGCTTCAGAAGTGCGTTATATGGCAGAATCTAGCACCAAATACATCATATTTCGTGTTTTTAGAGTGCTATTTGCAGTTTTACAAACTTTGGAATGAGTCGAAATCACGCTTTTCTGCGTAGATTTTCACTATCAAAAAGTTCATATTCTCATTCAAAACCTCATAATATGTATGAATCTATCGACAGAAACATCATATTTCCTGTTTTCAGAGCGCTATCTGTAGTTATTTGAAGTTTGAAATAAGTCAGAATTACCACATTCTGAGCAGTTTCAAAGTATCGCAAATCACATAAATCTATCCAATACAACATAATACGCAAGTATCCGTCCTCAAATGCACAAAATTTTGCGTTTCCAGCGAGCTATCAGCGTTTTTTCTAAGTCTCGTTGAGAAATTACTGACTCTGTAAATCTGCGCTCAAAAGCAGGATTTTGCTTCAAAAGTGCGTTATATGGCAGAATCTAGCACCAAATACATCATATTTTGTGTTTTTAGAGTGCTATTTGCAGTTTTACAAACTTTGGAATAAGTCGAAATCACTTTTTTCCGCGTCGATCTTCACAATCAAAAATAGCATATTTCTATTCAGGACCTCATAATATGTATGAATCTATGGACAAGAACATCATATTTCGTGTTTTCAGAGCGCCATCTGCAGTTATATGAAGTTTGAAATAAGTCAAAATTACCACATTCTGAGCAGTTTCAAAGTATCGCAAATCACATAAATCTATCTAATACAACATAATACGCATGAATCCGTCCTTAAATGCACAAAATTTTGCGTTTCCAGCGAGTTATCAGCGTTTTTTTCTGAGTCTCGTTGAGAAATTTTTGACTCTGTAAATCTGCTCAGAAGCAAGATTTTGCTTCAAAAGTGCATTAAATGGCAGAATCTAGCACCAAATACATCATATTTCGTGCTTTTAGAGTGCTTTTTGCAGTTTTACAAACTTTGGAATAAGTCGAAATCACGCTTTTCCCCGCAGATTTTCACAATCAAAAAGTTCATATTCCTATTCAGGACCTCATATTATGTATGAATCTATCGACAAAAACATCATAATTCGTGTTTCCAGAGCGCTATCTGCAGTTATATAAAGTTTGAAATAAGTCAAAATTACCAAATTCTGAGCAGTTTCAAAGTATCGCAAATCACATAAATCTATCCAATACAACATAATACGCATGAATTCGTCCTCAAATGCACAAAATGTTGCGTTTCCAGCAAGTTATCAGCGTTCTTTCTAAGTCTCGTTGAGAAATTTTTGACTCTGTAAATCTATCCAATACAACATAATACGCATGAATCCGTCCGTAGATGCACAGAATTTCGCGTTTCCTGCGAGTTATCTGCGGTTTTTCTGAGTCTCGTTGAGGAATTTTTGACTCTGTAAATCTGCTCAGGAGCAAGATTTTGCTTCAAAAGTGCATTAAATGGCAGAATCTAGCACCAAATACACATATTTCGTGTTTTTAGAGTGCTATTTTCAGTTTCACAAACTTTGGAATTAGTCGAAATCACGCTTTTCCGCGCAGATTTTCACAATCATAAAGTTCATATTCCTATTCAGGACCTCATAATATGTATGAATCTATCGACAAGAACATCATATTTCGTGTTTCCAGAGCGCTATCTGCAGTTATATGAAGTTTGAAATAAGTCAAAATTACCACATTCTGAGCAGTTTCAAAGTATCGCTAATCACATGAATCTATCCAATACAACATAATGCGCATGAATCCGTCCTCAAATGTACAGAATTTTGCGTTTCCACAAAGTTATCAGCGTTTTTCAGAGTCTCGTTGAGAAATTTTTGACTCTGTTAATCTGCTCAGAAGCAAGATTTTGCTTTAAAAATGCGTTATATTGCAGAATCCAGCACCAAATACATCATATTTCTTGTTTTTAGAGTGCTATTTGCAGTTTTACAAACTTTGGAATAAGTCGAAATTACGCTTTTCCGCGCAGATTTTCACAATCAAAAAGTTCATATTCCTATTCATTTTCTCATAATGTGTAAGAATCTATCGACAAAAACATCATATTTCGTGTTTTCAGAGCGCTATCTGCAGTTATATGAAGTTTGGAATAAGTCAAAATTACCACATTCTGAGCAGTTTCAAAGTATCGCAAATCACATAAATCTATCCAATACAACATAATACGCATGAATCCGTCCTCAAATGCACAAAATTCAGCGTTTCCAGCGAGTTATCATCGTCAAATACATCATATTTCGTGTTTTTAGAGTGCTTTTTGCAGTTTTACAAACTTTGGAATAAGTCGAAATCACGCTTTTCCGCGCAGATTTTCACAATCAAAAAGTTCATATTCCTATCCAGGACCTCATAATATGTATGAATCTATCAACAAATACATCATATTCCGTGTTTTCAGAGCGCTATCTGCAGTTATATGAAGTTTGAAATAAGTCAAATTTACCACATTCTGAGCAGTTTCAAAGCATCGCAAATCACATAAATCTATCCAATACAACATAATACGCATGAATCCGTCCTCAAATGTACAAAACTTTGCGTTTCCACCGAGTTATCAGCGTTTTTTCTGAGTTTCGTTGAGAAATCTTTGACTATGTAAATCTGCTTGGAACACAGATTTTGCTTCAAAAGTGCGTTGTATGGCAGAATCTAGCACCAAATACATCATATTCCGTGTTTTTAGAGTGCTATTTGCAGTTTTACAAACTTTGGAATAAGTTGAAATCACGCTTTTCCGTGCAGATTTTCACAATCAAAAAGTTCATATTTCTATTAAAGACCTCAAAATATGTATGAATCTATCGAGGAGAACATCATATTTTGTGTTTTCAGAGCGCTATCTGAAGTTATATGAAGTTTGAAATAAGTCGGAATTACCACATTCTGAGCAATTTCAAAGTATCGCAAATCACATATATCTATCCAATACAACATAAAACGCATGAATCCGTTCTCAAATGCACAAAATTTTGCGTTTCCAGCGAGTTATCAGCGTTTTTTCTGAGTCTCGTTGAGGAATTTTTGACTCTGTAAATCTGCTCAGAAGCAAGATTTTTTTTTAAAAGTGCGTTATATGGCAGAATCTAGCACCAAATACATCATATTCCTTGTTTTTAGAGTGCTATTTGCAGTTTTACAAACTTTGGAACTAGTCAAAATCACGCTTCTCCGCGCAGATTTTCACGATCAAAAAGTTCATATTCCTATTCAGGACCTCATGATATGTATGAATATATCAACAAGAACATCATATTTTGTGTTTTCAGAGCGCTATCTGCAGTTATATGAAGTTTGAAATAAGTCAAAATTACCACATTCTGAGCAGTTTCAAAGTATCGCAAATCACATAAATCTATCCAATACAACATAATACGCATGAATTCGTCCTCAGATGCACAAAATTTTGCTTTTCCAGCGAGTTATCAGCGTTTTTCCTGTCTCGTTGAGGAATTTTTGACTCTGTAAATCTGCTCAGAAGCAAGATTTTGCTTCAAAAGTGCGTTATATGGCAAAATCTAGAATCAAATACATCATATTTCTTGTTTAGAGTGCTATTTGCAGTTTTACAAACTTTGGAATAAGTCGGAATCACGCTTTTCCGCGCAGATTCTTACTATCAAAAAAGTCATATTCCTATCCAGAGCCTCATAATATGTATGAATCTATCAACAAAAACATCAAATTTCGTGTTTTCAGAGCACTATCTGCAGTTATATGAAGTTTTAAATAAGTCAAATTTACCACATTCTGAGCAGTTTCAAAGCATCGCAAATCACATAAATCTATCCAATACAACATAATACGCATGAACCCGTCCTCAAATGTACAAAACTGTGCGTTTCCACCGAGTTATCAGCGTTTTTTCTGAGTCTCGTTGAGAAATTTTTGACTGTGTAAATCTGCTCAGAAGCAAGATTTTGCTTCAAAAATGCGTTATATGGCAGAATCTAGCACCAAATACATCATATATCGTGTTTTTAGAGTGCTATTTGCAATATTACAAACTTTGGAATAAGTCGAGACCTCATAATATGTATGAATCTATCGACAAGGACATCATATTTTGTGTTTTCAGAGTGCTATCTGCAGTTATATGAAGTTTGAAATAAGTCAAAATTACCACATTCTGAGCAGTTTCAAAGTATCGCAAATCTCATGAATCTATCCAATACAACATAATACTCATGAAACCGTCCTCAAATGCACAAAATTTTGCGTTTCCAGCGAGTTATCAGCGTTTTTTCTGTCTCGTTGAGGAATTTTTGACTCTGTACATCTGCTCAGAAGCAAGATTTTGCTTCAAAAGTGCGTTATATGGCAAAATCTAGAATCAAATACATCATATTTCTTGTTTTTAGAGTGCTATTTGCAGTTTTACAAACTTTGGAATAAGTCGGAATCACGCTTTTCCGCGCAGATTCATACTATCAAAAAAGTCATATTCCTATCCAGAGCCTCATAATATGTATGAATCTATCAACAAAAACATCAAATTTCGTGTTTTCAGAGCGCTATCTGCAGTTATATGAAGTTTGAAATAAGTCAAAATAACCACATTCTGAGCTGTTTCAAAGTATCGCAAATCACATAAATCTATCCAATACAACATAATACGCATGAATCCGTTCTCAAATGCACTGAGTTTTGTGTTTCCAGCGAGTTATCAGCGTTTTTCCTGAGTCTCGTTGAGAAATTTTTGACTCTGTAAATCTGCTCAGAAGTAAGATTTTGCTTGAAAAGTGCGTTATATGGCAGAATCCAGCACCCAATACATCATAATTTGTGTTTTTAGAGTGCTATTCGCAGTTTTACAAACTTTGGAATAAGTCAAAATCACGCTTTTCCGCGCAGAATTTCACAATCAAGAAGTTAATATTCCTATTCAGGACCTTATAATATGTATGAATCTATCGACAAAAACATCATATTTCGTGTTTTCAGAGCGCTATCTGCAGTTATATGAAGTTAGAAATAAGTCAAAATTACCACATTCTGAGCTGTTTCAAAGTATCGCAAATCACATAAATCTATCCAATACAACATAATACGCATGAATCGGTTCTCAAATGCACAGAGTTTTGCGTTTCCAGCGAGTTATCAGCGTTTTTTCTAAGTCTCGTTGAGAAATTTTTGACTCTGTAAATCTGCTCAGAAGGAAGATTTTGCTTCAAAAAAGCGTTATATGGCAGAATCTAGCACCAAATACATCATATTTCGTGTTTTTAGAGTGCTTTTTGCAGTTTCACAAACTTTGGAATAAGTCGGAATCACGCTTTTCCGCGCAGATTTTCACAATCAAAAAGTTCATATTCCTATTCAGGACCTTATAATATGTATGAATCTATCGACAAAAACATCATATTTCGTGATTTAAGAGCGCTATCTGCAGTTATATGAAATTTCAAATAAGTCAAAATTACCACATTCTGAGCAGTTTCAAAGTATCGCAAATCACATAAATCTATCCAATACAACATAATACGTATGAATCCGTCCTCAAATGCACAAAATTTTGCGTTTCCAGCGAGTTATCAGCGTTTTTTGAGTCTCGTTGGGAAATTTTTGACTCTGTGAATCTGCTCAGAAGCAAGATTTTGCTTCAAAAGTTCGTTATATGGCAGAATCTAGCACCAAATACATCATATTTTGTGTTTTTAGAGTGCTATTTGCAGTTTTACAAACTTTGGAATAAGTCAAAATCACGCTTTACCGCGCAGAATTTTACAATCAAAAAGCTCATATTCCTATTCAGGACCTCATAATATGTATGAATATATCGACAGAAACATCATATTTCGTGTTTTCAGAGCGCTATCTGCGGTTATATGAAGCTTGAAATAAGTCAAAATTACCACATTCTGAGCAGTTTCAAAGTATCGCAAATCACATAAATCTATTTAATACAACATATTACACATGAATCCGTCCTCAAATGCACAAAAATTTGCGTTTCCAGCGAGTTATCAGCGTTTTTTCTGAGTCTCGTTGAGAAATTTCTGACTCTGTAAATCTGCTCAGAAGCAAGATTTTGCTTCAAAAGTGCGATATATGGCAAAATCTAGAACCAAATACATCTTATTTCGTGTTTTTAGAGCGCTATTTGCAGTTTTACAAACTTTGGAATAAGTCGAAATCACTCTTTTCCGCGCCGATCTTCACAATCTAAAATAGCATATTCCTATTTAGGACCTCAATATATGTATGAATCTATGGACAAGAACATCATATTTTGTGTTTTCAGAGCGCTATCTGCAGTAATATGAAGTTTGAAATGAGTCAAAATTACCACATTCTGAGCAGTTTCAAAGTATCGCAAATCACATAAATCTATCCAATACAACATAATACGCATGAATCCGTCCTCAAATGCACAAAATTTTGCGTTTCCAGCGAGTCATCAGCGTTTTTTCTGAGTCTCGTTGAAAAATTCTTGACTCTGTAAATCTGCTCAGAAGCAAGATTCTGCTTCAGAAGTGCATTATATGGCAGAATCTAGCACCAAATACATCATATTTCGTGTTTTTAGAGTGTTATTTGCAGTTTTACAAACTTTGGAATAAGTCGAAATCACGCTTTTCTGCGCAGATTTTTACAATCAAAAAGTCCATATTCCTATTCAAGACCTCATAATATGTATGAATCTATCGACGAAAACATCATATTTCGTGTTTCAAGAGCGCTATCTGCTGTTATATGAAGTTTGAAATAAGTCAAAATTACCACATTCTGAGCAGTTTCAAAGTATCGCAAATCACATAAATCTATTCAATACAACATAATACGCATGAATTCGTCCTCAAATGCACAAAATTTTGCGTTTCCTGCAAGTTATCAGCGTTTTTTCTGAGTCTCGATGAGAGACTTTTGACTCTGTAAATGAGATTTTGCTTCAAAAGTGCGTTATATGGCAGAATCTAGCACCAAATACATCATATTTCGTGTTTTTAGAGTGCTATTTGCAGTTTTACAAACTTTGGAATAAGTCGAAAATACGCTTTTTCGCGCAGATTTTCACAATCAAAAAGTACATATTCTAATTCAGCACCCCATAATATGTATGAATCTATCGACAGAAACATCATATTTCGTGTTTTCAGAGCGCTATCTGCAGTTATATGAAGTTTGAAATAAGTCAAGACTACCACATTCTAAGCAGTTTCAAAGTATCGCAAATCACATAAATCTATCCAATACAGACTGATGTTAGAGAAATTATATCAGATTGGAACAAATTTCTTGTTTCAAATTTGACGTTGTCAATATCATGAGAGTGATAGACACTTGAAAAATATTCAGCGAATATGTTTACTATTGACTGTGCATCACTATGTTGTACATCATTGGAAAACATAATTCCAGGAATGCGCGACTGACATCTTTTAGATTGGACATAGGACCAAAATAGATTCGGGTTCTCCTTCGGTGAAGCTTCAGCATTCATAAGGAATGGTTCATATGCATCAGCTATATCCAGTTTTATTCGTCTCCTCAACTGTTTGAATTCTGTGTAATGTTCCTTGCTTTGACTTTGTTTAAATTTGTGATTAATTTTTTTTTCTATCCGTATGCTATCAATAATTTCTTTGGTAAACCAAATCGGATAAGTATTACGCACTTTTGTCTGTTTGAAGAAAGGAACATGCAAATCGAAAATTCTATATAGCTCTGTGTATCGTCGAAAACATTCCGATTGGGAATATCCTCGTAGTTTCGTATGAGGACAGGATTGATGTAAGAATAACGATAAAACACATTTCTATGGGAAAAAGCCTGACGGCATAAAAAACCCAGTTTATTGTTTTGTGATTAAAGTATACATATTTGTTTCGTGATCAGACACGATTTTTGACGCAGGGCTGGAGCCCTGCGAATGATTACGATTATGAATTAGTCGGACTGAATAGCCGGCGCTATCAGTTACTATTATTATTGATCGACTCAAGAGTGATTGTCACTCTAATCCTTATCTTTCTGAAATGTTGCACCAGGGCAACTAATCGGCATGCGTGATAAGGAAGCTTGTAATAAATGTTGCACCAGGGCAACTAATTGTCACATGTGATAAATAAGCTAAACTCGACCTGTCGCTAGCGACACTAAACACAGACAGACCACCTCTCACACACGTCTAATAGTGGCCTGCCAGGCTTCCAAACCACGTATGCGCAATGTCAAATGTGAGCAGCTTGCAGCGCGCGATAGTAGCTAAAACCATAAAGGCTCCAAATCATATTTATGAAGTTATAATTTTGTCCATGATATTTCACATTAAATCAAATCTAGATATTTAGTTCACCCACAAAACATTCTCCCTCCGTTGAGAGTGGAACGAGCAATTAAAGTTAAAAAGATAAATATCAAAATCATAGCTAGTCCAAATTAAATCTAACTAACAACAATTAAATATTATGTAAACAAATTGATAATAATTTCTAAATACTACAATAATTCTATTTTCTGTTGAAGTCATAACCGGTAGTGTACAAAGCATTCTAGCATTTCTCTTGAATATTCCCTTGGACGTTTTGATAGACACAACTTGAACAATTCCATCATCTCCGGGGTGCACAGCTACCACTCGCCCCTGCCGCCACTGCATGCAGGGCACATTTTTATCAATCTGGAGAACTATGTCATCAATTTTAAGTCCTGCATTGGAATTAGCCCATTTCTGCCTTTTTTGTAGTTCGGTTAAATACTCTAGTTGCCACCTCTGCCAGAAGTCCTGTCTTGCCCTCGTAATTGCTTGCCATGATGATAAACGGTTATCTGAAACAGGTAAAAAGTCGTTTTCGGGCAACATAGTGAGTGGTCGTCCCACTAAAATATATGCAGGTGTTAAAGCTACCGGATCATTTGGATCGGTAGACATTGGGCATAGAGGACGTGAATTAAGGATTGCTCCGATTTCTACAGCAAAAGTATATAACTCTTCATACGTGAACAAACGATCTCCAACAACTCGCTTGAAATGGTGTTTACAGGATTTCACGACTGCCTCCCAAATACCTCCAGAATGAGGAGACATAGGTGGGTTAAAGTGCCAAGTGAATTTATGCTCTAGAGCATAGTTATTGATTCGCATGCGAAATTCATCAGATTTCATGAGAGCATACAACTCGCGGAATTGATTATCGACCCCAACAAAGTTCGTGCCATTGTTGGAGTAAACGTGGCAAGGGATAGCTCGACGTCCCATAAATCGTTTTAATGAAGCCAAAAAAGCTTCTGTTGTCATATCACTTACGATTTCAAGATGCACAGCTTTGGTTGACATGCAGATAAAAACGCAGCCCCAAACTTTCACACGACCATGGTTCCGATGTTTTTTCTCTTTCACGAACATGGGTCCAAAATAGTCGAGCCCCGTGTGATAAAAAGCTGCACGATCGTCAACTCTAGACTTTGGCAAATCAGCCATTTTGTAATTGATTGCAGAGGCCTGGAAACGTATACATCTTACGCAGCGACGAATGACTCTTCGCACCTGATTTTTCCCGTCTAGAATCCAAAACTTATATCTAAGACTGTATAAAGTTGACTGTATACCTGCGTGATGAAATCTCTCGTGGTTGTCCCGGATGAGCAAATCTGTCACGTGATGAGCGGAGGATAGTAAAATGGGCTGTCTTTGATGAATTGGAATGTTGGCGTTCTGCAAGCGGCCTCCAACTCGGAGCAGGCCATTGTCATCGATTAATGGGGCCAGTGATCCTAGCTTCATGCTTTTAGCATCCTGACCACTCGAAATACGAGTAATTTCATCATGAAAACTTGACTGTTGCACAAGTTTTATGACTTGGCGCTCAGCTTCATCTATTTCTGCTATTGATAAAGCACATTTCTTGTATTTACTGGAACGCAAAAAACGTAAGCTATAGGCAACGAAACGAATTAATCTAGGATAAGATGAGAATTTTTCTAATAGTTCGTCAGATTCAATTCGGGTGGTGAAGCTACTTGCTTTTTTCAACCCTCGAGCCAATCAGATTCCGGTTCCGAAAGCCATGAAGGACCATGAAACCAAGTTTCGTTATTCAAAAAATCTTGTGGAAGTTGAGATCGAGATAGTGCATCAGCCGGATTTTGTTCTGACCTAACGTGTCGCCACTGAATGTTTTTCGTGACTTCCTGAATTTCCTTGACACGAACTGCTTCGAATATCTTCAAACTACTGGGTGCCTTTCTGAGCCATTGTAACACGATTGTCGAGTCAGACCAAAAAACTATCCTATCTGGAACGAAAGTTAAGACAGCATTTATTTCATGATATAAGCGAGCAAGAACCAATGCACCGCAAAGTTCAAGGCGAGGTATCGTTAAAAGTGTTTTCTTTTTTGTTTTATCAATAGGAGCAATACGACACTTTGCACGAAGAATTCGTACACAAGTTTCATGTTTCTTATTGCATGAACGCACATACAAACAAGCGCCGTAACCTGTCAAGCTCGCATAACAAAAACCATGAATTTGAATATCAACATGATCATTTATCAAAATGTTCCGTTCGATAGTCAAGTGATCGATTAATTCAAGTTGTTGAGAAAACACTTGCCATAACGTATATAGATCGCTTGGTACCAACTCATCCCAAGAGACATCTGCTTTCCTGCATTGTTGCATTATGACCTTCGATGCGAGCACAACTGGAGCAAGTAGACCGAGGGGTCAAAAATCTTCGAAATCTCTGATAGAATATATCGTTTTGTGATTTTGTCTCTTCTTTTGATAGGTTTAACTGTGTATATTAATTCATCACGTTGTGAATTTCAGGAGATACCTAGAGTTTTCCGGAGTGGATTTTCCTCAGTGAGAAATTCGATATCACCTAATTTCTCATTCAAATTTACAAGAGCTTGCGGGTGATTTGAAGCCCATTGCCTGATATCAAACCCACCGCGTTTCAGTACCTGTATTACCTCGTTTCTAATTACCAACTAATCCTCGTACGTATCAGCCCCTGTCAATAAATCACCGACGTATAGATCACGCTTAAGTATTTGAGCGCCGTGTGGAAAACTTGAGATATCGTCATCTGCCAATTGATGAATAGTTCTTATTGCAAGAAAAGGAGCTGCTGATACACCGGAAGTCACGGTATTTAATTGAAAAACGCGAACTTCGTCATTATGATACCAAAAAACTCGCTGATAACGACGATCGTCTGGGTGCATTGATACTTGCCTGTACATTTTTGCAATATCGGCTGTAAGAACATATTTATGTAATCGAAAACGCAGTAAGTGCTCGATTAATTTCAATTGAATAGTAGAGTCGACCATCAAAATATCATTTAATGAGACTCCCTTATTGGTTTTGGCAGATGCATCGAACACAACTCTAACTTTAGTAGTATTACTTGATGCTTTGACAACTGCATGGTGAGGAAGATAGTAACCACCTTTTGATTCATCCATTTCTAATGACATGTGTCCAAGTTTGATATATTCATTCATAACACGCTGGTACTCTTTCTTGAGCGTTAGGTCATTATTAAGTTTTTCACTCAAATTGTAAAAACGCCTCAAGGCGATTGATCGGGAATCACCGAGATCAGCGCTATTCATACGGAACGGTAATCTAACCACATATCGACCTGATGAGTCACGACTCACATTTTGAGTGAAATTAATTTCACATTCTTTGTTATCTAATGATTCAATTTATTTTGTAGTAGCATCTTCGAGCAGCCAAAATTTAGCTATTTGTTGTTTCAAATCAGTCAATTTACATGTTAACTTGGCCTTTGAAGACATTACTTTACCAGCAGCGACCCAACCAAGCCTAGTTTTTTGTAGAATGAGCTCGCATTTATCACAAGAGAGCTTGATTTGACCAATCGATAACATTGACACAGTCGTCCACGATCCAATTATCATGTCGACTGGTTGTGGTAAATGAAACAGCGGGTCGGCTAATCGAATATTATGCGGTATCTTTACTGAATTACGGGGAAAAATTTCACTTGGAACGCTATCGGCAATCACTGGCACAACTAAAAAAGATTGAGTAGTATTGAAATTGTGATGAGTTGAATAAAATTATAACTCAATTAAGCCCTTTGAGACTGTAGTCATTTCACCGATTGCACCGATCGGCAAAGAACATGGCCTAGCCGGCAGCCCTAATTTTCCAATGAATCTCTCGGTGACAAAATGTGCTGTTGAACAAGTATCCAATAAAGCACGACACCGTGAAAATTGACCAGACGCGTTTTTTACTTGAACTTGCGCACTGATCATCAACTGTGACTGATTCACTTGAGGAGTCAATTTAAGGGTCATAATATCCAGTCACAATGATCCTGATTTTCCATCGGTTGATTTGCGTGAAGGTCCAGGAACTGCCACAGCTTGAGCTCTGGAATCATCTTGATTTGAATAGGGTCTGTGTGAAGAATTATGAAGAAGTGTGTTGTGATATTTTGAGCACATTTTGCAGTGTGACAACAAGCATTTACCAGCGTGTGTGCGTAAACAATTCTGCACAAACCCGATTTCTTCACAAAATTCCAACGACCTTGAACTGGCATTTTTGTAAATAAAGGGCATTTATATAATCTATGCTTTTCGCCTTTACAGAGTAAGCAATCAGCAACATCGTTGGTGAGTAAAATACGAGCTCCATGTTCCCCTTTTCGCACCTTAAATGATCTATGTTCCTTCTCGGAGCGATGTCGCTTGTTACCGCTGTCGGCCTTGATTCGTATCGCATCTTGCTCTACAGTAAATAGTCTAAAAGCAACTTCGGAAATAAATTTATACATTTCATCAAGCGTCGGAAACTTCTCAAGGCTGAGATTTTCTTCCCATCGTATGCGAGTTTCACTAGGCAGTGCTCGCTCCAATAAACGAATGAGTATATGATGATCCGGAACGATGCCTAGTGTTGCGAGCATGTTCACATGTTGTCGCATTCCATCAACGAGTTTCGTCAGCCCCTTGTGCGAGGGCTTGTCTTGCACTGGTAACTCGATAATTGCGTCTAGATGGTTTGCGATCAAATTTTGTCGTATAAATCAATCAAAAGTCTCCACGCATTTTCATAAGTTTCCTCGCTCACATTGTAAATCGAGATTTTATCAAGTGCAGCACCTTGTAGAGAATCTTTGAGGTATAAAAACTTCTGTTAATCAGTTATGTCTTCACGAGAATCAATCATCGTAATAAACGTATTTTTGAATGATAACCAATTCCCTAGTTCACCGTTGAATTTTGGCAGCTCGGTTACCGGCAATTTGATGCGTCGTGTATTATTATCAATTGTTACGGAAGCTGCATTTGAACTGGTTGGTGGTTGTTGATTTGACAGTGAATTAAGAGATGCAATCTTGGCTGCTAAGGTATAGTATCGATCCTGAATCACGTCTATCTCATTCATAGATTCACTATCTGGTTCCAACAACGAGAGCTCATCGTGCAGCTCTTCATATGCGGTAAATTGCTTCTTTACCCGTTCCATTCTCGATTCCAATTTGATTAAATTCACATCCTCTCCAGAAATTAAAGTCTCTATACCGGTCAATTGTCTCTTAAGCGATATACGCTTTTGATTGATAAATCTTGCTCGATTCATTTCGACTGTGTCTATACGAATAAATTCTCAAATATGTAAACCAGTAAAACGTGTATAATGGAATATTGCAAGCCGGCTAAAGAATTGAAATTATTCGTGATGCTTATGTTTAATTGTAGTGTAATAAAATGATTGAAATAAAAGAAATACTTGGATTCAACTTATCTTGACTTCTGGCTTCAGATGACAGGCATGGGATGTGGCAGGTTGTACTGGTAGCAGTTGTACTGATGTAATCCTGATTACGAGCTGGCTGATTGCGTCAGCTCTAGCGATGCTTATTACCTATCAATTATCCTCTTTACTGCATAACTTGTTATTCAACGCCTCACAAGTTCACACCTCACAGGAGGCACCAAAATGTATCGTCGAAAACATTCCGATTGGGAATATTCTCGTAGTTTCGTATGAGGACAGGATTGATGTAAGAATAACGATAAAACACATTTCTATGGGCAAAAGCCTGAAGGCATAAAAAACCCAGTTTATTGTTTTGTGATTAAAGTATACATATTTGTTTCGTGATCAGACACGATTTTTGACGCAGGGCTGGAGCCCTGCGAATGATTACGATTATGAATTAGTCGGACTGAATAGCCGGCGCTATCAGTTACTATTATTATTGATCGACTCAAGAGTGATTGTCACTCTAATCCTTATCATTCTGAAATGTTGCACCAGGGCAACTAATCGTCATGCGTGATAAGGAAGCTTGTAATAAATGTTGCACCAGGGCAACTAATTGTCACATGTGATAAATAAGCTAAACTCGACCTGTCGCTAGCGACACTAAACACAGACAGACCACCTCTCACACACGTCTAATAGTGGCCTGCTAGGCTTCCAAACCACGCATGCGCAATGTCAAATGTGAGCAGCTCGCAGCGCGCGATAGTAGCTAAAACCATAAAGGCTCCAAATCATATTTATGAAGTTATAATTTTGTCCATGATATTTTACATTAAATCAAATCTAGATATTTAGTTCACCCGCAAAACACTCTGTATAAAACTCAGAGCAAGCTTGTTCCACCTCTTGTTCCTCATATAATGATGACCAGTCGACTGTTAACAATGCATCATAAAGGGCAGGAAAATCAGCCTTTTTAAAGTTATAAGCTTTCACATTCGCTGCTGCATGAAAATTATTGTATCTATCTACGTTAATATCGACGATAATTTCAAGCGACGGATGGTGCAGATCTTCACTTACATATTCAATATCAGATCTAGAGACTGCGCATTTCAAATTTGATATCACCAGGCCTAGTATTCTGCCGTGCGCATTTGTAGCATTATTTGATTGAGTTACGTTCAGGAATTCCAGAAGATTGTTGAGAATAGTCAACTTTTTATCAAATTTATTAGAGAGTTCTGTGTTTGTAACGTTGAAGTCACCAATGACGACTATTTTGCTGTCATACAGACACTCTAGTGATATGAATGCATCGCAAAATGCTTCAAATTCAGCAATTGGTAAATTTGGCGGAATATAAACAGCAAATACTAATACTTTCATATTGTTACAAGTGACTTTACAGCCGACAATATCAATGAAATGAAATATATTAGTGATTGACTTCAAATCTACTTCAATGGCAAGGAAGTAGTTTTTTATGGCAAGTTTTGCTCCGCCGCCTCGGGTTAATCCTGTTTTATCAAAGCGTCGATCACAACGAAATACAGTGTAATTTTCTGGAAAAAGTTCTGCGTTATCAACACTCTCATTCAACCAGGATTCCGTAATACCAACAGTCCACTTGCACTTTCTATTCAAATTCAATTGTTAATATTCACAATAGAAAAAGTCAAAAACTTGGACAGCAAAAAATTTCACTTTTGACACGTTTGACACATGAACATGAAAAAAGGATTTTGCTCCAAAAGTGCGTTATATGGCAGAATCTAGCACCAAATACATCATATTTAGTGTTTTTAGAGTGCTATTTGCAGTTTAACAAAATTTGGAATGAGTCCAAATCACGCTTTTCCGCGCAGTCAGAATTACCACATTCTGAGCAGTTTCAAAGTATCGCAAATTACATAAATCTAACCAATACAACATAATACGCATGAATCCGTCCTCAAATGCACAAAATTCCGCGTTTCCAGCGAGTTATGGGCGTTTTTTCTGAGTCTCGTTGAGAGATTTTTGACTCTGTAAATCTGCTCAGAAGTAAGATTTTTCTTCAAAAATGCGTTAAATGGCAGAATCTAGCATCAAATACATCATATTCCATGTTTTTAGACTGCTATTTGCAGTTTTACAAACTTTAGAATAAGTCGAAATCACGCTTTTCCGCGCAGATTTTCACAATCATAAAGTTCATATTCCTATTCAGGACCTCATAATATGTATGAATCTATCGACAAAAACATTATATTTCGTGTTTTTAGAGCGCTATCTGCAGTTATATGAAGTTTGAAATGAGTCAAAATTACCACATTCTGAGCAGTTTCAAAGTATTGCAAATCACATAAATCTATCCAATACAACATAATACGCATGAATCCGTCCTCAAATGCACAAAATTCTGCGTTTGTAGCGAGTTATCAGCGTTTTTTCTGAGTCTCGTTGAGAGATTTTTGACTCTGTTTATCTGCTCAGAAGCAGGATTTTGCTCCAAAAGTGCGTTATATGGCCGAATCTAGCACCAAATACATCATATTTCGTGTTTTTAGTGTGCTATTCGCAGTTTTACAAACTTTGGAATGAGTCGAAATCACGCTTTTCCTTTCAGATTTTCACAATCAAAAAGTTCATATTCCTATTAAGGTCCTCATAATATGTATGAATCTATCGACAAAAACAATATATTTCGTGTTTTTGGAGCGCTATCTGCAGTTATATGAAGTTTGAAATAAGTCAAAATTACCACATTCCGAGCAGTTTCAAAGTATTGCAAATCACATAAATCTATCCAATAAAACATAATACGGATGAATTCGTCCTCAAATGCACAAAATTCTGCGTTTTCAGCGAGTTATCAGCGTTTTTTCTGAGTCTCGTTGAGAGATTTTTGACTCTGTAAATCTGCTCAGAAGCAAGATTTTGCTTCAAAAGTGCGTTAAATGGCAGAATCTAGCACCAAATACATCATATTTCGTGTTTTTAGAGTGCTATTTGCAGTTTTACAAACTTTGGAATAAGTCGAAATCACGCTTTTCCGCGCAGATTTTCACAATCAAAAAGTTCATATTCCCATTCAGGACCCCTGAATATGTATGAATCTATCGACAAAAACATCATATTTCGTGTTTTCAGAGCGCTATCTGCAGTTATATGAAGTTTGAAATAAGTCAAAATTACCACATTCTGAGCAGTTTCAAAGTATCGCAAATCACATAAATCTATCCAATACAACATATTACGCATGAATCGGTCCTCGAATTCACAAAATTTTGCGTTACCAGCGAGTTATCAGCGTTTTTTTCTGTTAATCTGCTCAGAAGTAAGATTTTGCTTCAAAAGTTCGTTATATGGCAGAATCTAGCATCAAATACATCATATTTCATGTTTTTAGACTGCTATTTGCAGTTTTTCAAACTTTAGAATAAGTCGAAAATCACGCTTTTCTGCGCAGATTTTCACGATCATAAAGTTAATATTCCCATTCAGGACCTCAAAATATGTATGAATCTATTGCCAAAAACATTATATTTCGTGTTTTTAGAGCGCTATCTGCAGTTATATGAAGTTTGAAATAAGTCAAAATTACCACATTCTGAGCAGTTTCAAAGCATCGCAAATCACATAAATCTATCCAATACAACATAATACACATCCAATACGCATGAATCCGTCCACAAATGCACAAAATTTTGCGTTTGTAGCGAGTTATCAGCGTTTTTTCTCAGTCTCGTTGAGAGATTTTTGACTCTGTAAATCTGCTCAGAAGTAGGGTTTTGCTCCAAAAGTGCGTTATATGGCAGAATCTAGCACCAAATACATCATATTTCGTGTTTTTAGTGTGCTATTCGCAGTTTTACAAACTTTGGAATAAGTCGAAATCACGCGTTTCCTTCCAGATTTTCACAATCGAAAAGTTCATATTCCTATTCAGGACCTCATAATATGTATGAATCTATCGACAAAAACATCATATTTCGTGTTTTCAGAGCGCTATCTGCAGTTATATGAAGTTTGAAATAAGTCAAAATTACCACATTCTGAGCAGTTTCAAAGTATCGCAAATCACATAAATCTATCCAATACAACATATTACACATGAACCCGTCCTCAAATGCACAGAATTTTGCGTTTCCAGCGAGCTATCAGCATTTTTTCTGAGTCTCGTTGAGAAATTTTTGACTCTGTATATCTGCTCAGAAGCAAGATTTTGCATCAAAAGTGCGTTTATGGCAGAATCTAGCACCAAATACATAATATTTTGTGTTTTCAGAGTGCTATTTGCAGTTTTAAAAACTTTGAAATAAGTCGGAATCACGCTTTTCCGCGCAGATTTTCACAATCAAAAAGCTCATATTCCTATTCAATACCTGATAAAATGTATGAATCTATCGACAAAAACATCATATTTCGTGTTTTCAGAGCGCTATCTGCAGTTATATGAAGTTTGGAATAAGACAAAATTACCCACAGTCTGAGCAGTTTCAAAGTATCGCAAATCACATAAATCTATCCAATACAACATATTACGCATGAATCCGTCCTCAAATGCACAAAATTTTGCGTTTCCAGCGAGTTATCAGCGTTTTTCCTGAGTCTCGTTGAGAAATTTTTGACTCTGTAAATCTGCTCAGAAGCAAGATTTGGCTTTAAAAACGCGTTATATGGCAGAATCTAGCACCAAATACATCATATCTCGTGTTTTTAGAGTGCTATTCGCAGTTTTAAAAAACTTTGGAATAAGTCGAAATCACGCTTTTCTGCGCAGATTTTCACAATCCAAAAGTCCATATTCTCATTCAGGACCTCATAATATGTATGAATCTATCACAAAAACATCATATTTTGTGTTTTCAAAGCGCTATCTGCAGTTATATGAAGTTTGAAATGAGTCAAAATTACCACATTCTGAGCAGTTTCAAAGTATCGCAAATCACATAAATCTATCCAATACAACATAATACGCATGAATCCGTCCTCAAATGCACAAAATTCTGCGATTCCAGCAAGTTATCAGCGATTTTTCTGAGTCTTGTTGAGAAATTTTTGACTCTGTAAATCTGCTCAGAAGCAAGATTTTGCTCCAAAAGTGCGTTATATGGCAGAATCTAGCACCAGATACATCATATTTCGTGTTTTTAGTGTGCTATTTGCAGTTTAACAAACTTTAGAATAAGTCGAAATCACGCTTTTCTGCGCAGATTTTCACGATCATAAAGTTCATATTCTCATTCAATACCTCATAATATGTATGAATCTATTGACAAAAACATTATATTCCGTGTTTTTAGGGCGCTATCTGCAGTTATATGAAGTTTGAAATAAGTCAAAATTACCACATTCTAAGCAGTTTCAAAGTATCGCAAATCACATTAATCTATCCAATACAACATAATACGCATGAATCCGTCCTCAAATGCACAAAATTTTGCGTTTGTAGCGAGTTATCAGCGTTTTTTCTGAGTCTCGTTGAGAGATTTTTGACTTTGTAAATCTGCTCAGAAGCAAGATTTTGCTTAAAAAGTGCGTTATATGGCAGAATCTAGCACCAAATACATCATATTTCGTGTTTTTAGGGTGCTATTTGCAGTTTGACAAACTTTGGAATAGGTCAAAATCACGCTTTTCCGCTCAGATCTTCACAATCAAAAAGTTCATATTCCTATTCAGGACCTCATAATATGTATGAATCTTCCGACAAAAACATCATATTTCGTGTTTTCAGAGCGCTATCTGCAGTTATATGAAGTTTGAAATAAGTCAAAATTACCACATTCTGAGCAGTTTCAAAGTATCGCAAATCACATAAATCTATCCAATACAACATGATACACATGAACCCGTCCTCAAATGCACAGAATTTTGCGTTTCCAGCGAGCTATCAGCATTTTTTCTGAGTCTCGTTGAGAAATTTTTGACTCTGTATATCTGCTCAGAAGCAAAATTTTGCATCAAAAGTGCGTTATATGGCAGAATCTAGCACCAAATACATCATATTTCGTGTTTTTAGTGTGCTATTTGCAGTTTTACAAACTTTGGAATAAGTCGAAATCACGCTTTTCCTTTCAGATTTCCACAATCAAAAAGTTCATATTCCTATTCGGGACCTCATAATATGAATTGATCTATCGACAAAAACATCATAATTCGTGTTTTCATTGCGCTATCTGCAGTTATATGAAGTTTGAAATAAGTCAAAATTACCACATTCTGAGCAGTTTCAAAGTATCGCAAATCACATAAATCTATCCAATACAACATAATACGCAAGAATCCGTCCTCAAATGCACAAAATTTTGCGTTTCCAGCGAGTTATCCGCGTTTTTTCTGAGTCTCGTTGAGTAATTTTTGACTCTGTAAATCTGTTCAGAAGCAAGATTTTGCTTCAAAAGTGCGTTATATGGCAGAATCAAGCACCAAATACATCATATTCCGTGTTTTTAGAGTGCTATTTGCAGTTTGACAAACTTTGGAATAAGTCAAAATCACGCTTGTCCGCTCAGATCTTCACAATCAAAAAGTTCATATTCCTTTCCAGGACCTCATAATATGTATGAATCTTTCGACAAAAACATCATATTTCGTGTTTTCAGAGCGCTATCTGCAGTTATATAAAGTTTGAAACAAGTCAAAATTACCACATTCTGAGCAGTTTCAAAGTATCGCAAATCACATAAATCTATCCAATACAACATATTACACATAAATCCGTCATCAAATGCACAGAATTTTGCGTTTCCAGCGAGCTATCAGCATTTTTTCTGAGTCTCGTTGAGAAATTTTTTACTCTGTAAATCTGCACAGAAGTAAGATTTTGCTTCAAAAGTGCGTTATATGGCAGAATCTAGCATTAAATACATCATATTTCATGTTCTTAGACTGCTATTTGCAGTTTTACAAACTTTAGAATAAGTCGAAATCACGCTTTTCCGCGCATATTTTCACAATCATAAAGTTCATATTCCCATTCGGGACCTCATAATATGTATGAATCTATCGACAAAAACATTATATTTCGTGTTTTTAGAGCGCTATCTGCAGTTATATGAAGTTTGAAATAAGTCAAAATTACCACATTCTGAGCAGTTTCAAAGTATCGCAAATCACATAAATCTATCCAATATAACATAATACGCATGAATCCGTCACCAAATGCACAAAATTCTGCGTTTGTAGCGAGTTATCAGCGTTTTTTCTGAGTCTCGTTGAGAAATTTTTGACTCTGTATATCTGCTCAGAAGCAAGATTTGGCTCCAAAAACGCGTTATATGGCAGAATCTAGCACCAAATACATCATATTTCGTGTTTTTAGAGTGCTATTTGCAGTTTCACAAACTTTGGAATAAGTCGAAATCACGCTTTTCTGCGCAGATTTTCACAATACAAAATTCCATATTCTCATTCAGGACCTCATAATATTTATGAGTCTATCGACAAAAACATCATATGTCGTGTTTCAGAGCGCCATCTGCAGTTATATGAAGTTTGAAATGAGTCAAGATTACCACATTCTGAGCAGTTTCAAAGTATCGCGAATCACATAAATCTATCCAATACAACATAATACGCATGAATCCGTCCTCAAATGCACAAAATTCTGCGATTTCAGCGAGTTATCAGCGATTTTTCTGTGTCTCGTTAAGAAATTTCTGACTCTGTAAATCTGCTCAGAAGCAAGATTTTGCTTCAAAAGTGCGTTATATGGCAGAATCTAGCACCAAATACATCATATTTCGTGTTTTGAGAGTGCTATTTGATGTTTTACAAACTTGTGAATAAGTCGAAATCACGCTTTTCCGCGCAGATTTTCACAATCAAGAAGTTCATATTCCTATTCAGGACCTCATAATATGTATGAATCTATCGACAAAAACATCATATTTCGTGTCTTTAGAGCGCTATCTGCAGTCATATGAAGTTTGAAATAAGTCAAAATTACCACATTCTGAGCAGTTTCAAAGTATCGCAAATCACATAAATCTATCCAATACAACATAATAGGCATGAATCTGTCTCCAAATGCACAAAATTCTGCGATTCCAGCGAGTTATCAGCGATTTTTCTGAGTCTCGTTGAGAAATTTTTGTCTCTGTATATCTGCTCAGAAGCAAGATTTTGCTTCAAAAGTGCGTTATATAGCAGAATCCAGCATCAAATACATCATATTTCGTAATTTTAGAGTGCTATTTGCAGTTTTACAAACTTTGGAATAAGTCAAAATCACGCTTTTCCACGCAGATTTTCACAATCAAAAAGTTCATATTCCTATTCAGGACCTCATAATATGAATTGATCTATCGACAAAAACATCATAATTCGTGTTTTCATTGCGCTATCTGCAGTTATATGAAGTTTGAAATAAGTCAAAATTACCACATTCTGAGCAGTTTCAAAGTATCGCAAATCACATAAATCTATCCAATACAACATAATACGCAAGAATCCGTCCTCAAATGCACAAAATTTTGCGTTTCCAGCGAGTTATCCGCGTTTTTTCTGAGTCTCGTTGAGTAATTTTTGACTCTGTAAATCTGTTCAGAAGCAAGATTTTGCTTCAAAAGTGCGTTATATGGCAGAATCAAGCACCAAATACATCATATTCCGTGTTTTTAGAGTGCTATTTGCAGTTTGACAAACTTTGGAATAAGTCAAAATCACGCTTGTCCGCTCAGATCTTCACAATCAAAAAGTTCATATTCCTTTCCAGGACCTCATAATATGTATGAATCTTTCGACAAAAACATCATATTTCGTGTTTTCAGAGCGCTATCTGCAGTTATATAAAGTTTGAAACAAGTCAAAATTACCACATTCTGAGCAGTTTCAAAGTATCGCAAATCACATAAATCTATCCAATACAACATATTACACATGAATCCGTCATCAAATGCACAGAATTTTGCGTTTCCAGCGAGCTATCAGCATTTCTTCTGAGTCTCGTTGAGAAATTTTTTACTCTGTAAATCTGCACAGAAGTAAGATTTTGCTTCAAAAGTGCGTTATATGGCAGAATCTAGCATTAAATACATCATATTTCATGTTCTTAGACTGCTATTTGCAGTTTTACAAACTTTAGAATAAGTCGAAATCACGCTTTTCCGCGCAGATTTTCACAATCATAAAGTTCATATTCCCATTCGGGACCTCATAATATGTATGAATCTATCGACAAAAACATTATATTTCGTGTTTTTAGAGCGCTATCTGCAGTTATATGAAGTTTGAAATAAGTCAAAATTATCACATTCTGAGCAGTTTCAAAGTATCGCAAATCACATAAATCTATCCAATATAACATAATACGCATGAATCCGTCACCAAATGCACAAAATTCTGCGTTTGTAGCGAGTTATCAGCGTTTTTTCTGAGTCTCGTTGAGAAATTTTTGACTCTGTATATCTGCTCAGAAGCAAGATTTGGCTCCAAAAACGCGTTATATGGCAGAATCTAGCACCAAAATACATCATATTTCGTGTTTTTAGAGTGCTATTTGCAGTTTCACAAACTTTGGAATAAGTCGAAATCACGCTTTTCTGCGCAGATTTTCACAATACAAAATTCCCATATTCTCATTCAGGACCTCATAATATTTATGAGTCTATCGACAAAAACATCATATGTCGTGTTTTCAGAGCGCCATCTGCAGTTATATGAAGTTTGAAATGAGTCAAAATTACCACATTCTGAGCAGTTTCAAAGTATCGCGAATCACATAAATCTATCCAATACAACATAATACGCATGAATCCGTCCTCAAATGCACAAAATTCTGCGATTTCAGCGAGTTATCAGCGATTTTTCTGTGTCTCGTTAAGAAATTTCTGACTCTATAAATCTGCTCAGAAGCAAGATTTTGCTTCAAAAGTGCGTTATATGGCAGAATCTAGCACCAAATACATCATATTTCGTGTTTTGAGAGTGCTATTTGATGTTTTACAAACTTGTGAATAAGTCGAAATCACGCTTTTCCGCGCAGATTTTCACAATCAAGAAGTTCATATTCCTATTCAGGACCTCATAATATGTATGAATCTATCGACAAAAAACATCATATTTCGTGTCTTTAGAGCGCTATCTGCAGTCATATGAAGTTTGAAATAAGTCAAAATTACCACATTCTGAGCAGTTTCAAAGTATCGCAAATCACATAAATCTATCCAATACAACATAATAGGCATGAATCTGTCTCCAAATGCACAAAATTCTGCGATTCCAGCGAGTTATCAGCGATTTTTCTGAGTCTCGTTGAGAAATTTTTGTCTTTGTATATCTGCTCAGAAGCAAGATTTTGCTTCAAAAGTGCGTTATATAGCAGAATCCAGCATCAAATACATCATATTTCGTAATTTTAGAGTGCTATTTGCAGTTTTACAAACTTTGGAATAAGTCGAAATCACGCTTTTCCACGCAGATTTTCACAATCAAAAAGTTCATATTACTATTCAGGACCTCATAATATATATGAATCTATCGACAAAAACATCATATTTCGTGTTTTCAGAGCGCTATCTGCAGTCATATGAAGTTTGAAATAAGTCAAAAATCACCACATTCTGAGCAGTTTCAAAGTATCGCAAATCACATAAATCTATCCAATACAACATAATAGGCATGAATCCGTCTCCAAATGCATAAAATTCTGCGATTCCAGCGAGTTATCAGCGATTTTCCTGAGTCTCGTTGAGAAATTTTTGTCTCTGTATATCTGCTCAGAAGCAAGATTTTGCTTCAAAAGTGCGTTATATAGCAGAATCCAGCATCAAATACATCATATTCGTAATTTTAGAGTGCTATTTGCAGTTTTACAAACTTTGGAATAAGTCGAAATCACGCTTTTCCACGCAGATTTTCACAATCAAAAAGTTCATATTACTATTCAGGACCTCATAATGTGTATGAATCTATCGACAAAAACATCATATTTCGTGTTTTTAGAGCGCTATCTGCAGTCATATGAAGTTTGAAATAAGTCAAAATTACCACATTCTGAGCAGTTTCAAAGTATCGCAAATCACATAAATCTATCCAATACAACATAATAGGCATGAATCCGTCTCCAAATGCATAAAATTCTGCGATTCCAGCGAGTTATCAGCGATTTTCCTGAGTCTCGTTGAGAAATTTTTGTCTCTGTATATCTGCTCAGAAGCAAGATTTTGCTTCAAAAGTGCGTTATATAGCAGAATCCAGCATCAAATACATCATATTTCGTAATTTTAGAGTGCTATTTGCAGTTTTACAAACTTTGGAATAAGTCGGAATCACGCTTTTCAACGCAGATTTTCACAATCTAAAAGTTCATATTACTATTCAGGACCTCATGATATGTATGAATCTATCGACAAAAACATCATATTTTGTGTTTTCAGAGCGCTATCTGCAGTTATATGAAGTTTGAAATAAGTCAAAATTACCACTTTCTGAGCAGTTTCAAAGTATCGCAAATCACATAAATCTATCCAATACAACATAATACGCATGAATCCGTCCTCAAATGCACAAAATTTTGCGTTTCCAGCGAGTTATCAGCGTTTTTTCTGAGTCTCGTTGTGAAATTTTTGACTCTGTTAATCTGCTCAGAAGCAAGATTTTGCTTCAAAAATGCGATATATGGCAGAATCTAACACCAGAATACATCATATTTCGTGTTTTTAGAGTGCTATTCGCAGTTTTACAAACTTTGAAATAAGTCGAAATCACGCTTTTCCGCGCAGATTTTCACAAACAAGAAGTTCATATTCCTTTTCAGGACCTAATAAAATGTATGAATCTATCGACAAAAATGTCATTTTTGTGTTTTCAGAGCGCTATCTGCAGTTATATGAAGTTTGGAATAAGACAAAATTACCACATTCTGAGCAGTTACAAAGTATCGCAAATCACATAAATCTATCCAATACAACATAATACGCATAAATCCGTCCTAGAATGCACTAAATTTTGCGTTTCCAGCGAGTTATCAGCGTTTTTCCTGTGTCTCGTTGAGAAATTTTTGACTCTGTAAATCTGCTCAGAAGCAAGATTTGGCTCCAAAAACGCGTTATATGGCAGAATCTAGCACCAAATACATCATATTTCGTGTTTTTAGAGTGCTATTTGCAGTTTCATAAACTTTGGAATAAGTCGAAATCACGCTTTTCTGCGCAGATTTTCACAATTTAAAATTCCATATTCTCATTCAGGACCTCATAATATTTATGAGTCTATCGACAAAAACATCATATGTCGTGTTTTCAGAGCGCTATCTGCAGTTATATGAAGTTTGAAATGAGTCAAAATTACCACATTCTGAGCAGTTTCAAAGTATCGCAAATCACATAAATCTATCCAATACAACATAATACGCATGAATCCGTCCTCAAATGCACAAAATTCTGCGATTCCAGCGAGTTATCAGCGATTTTTCTGTGTCTCGTTAAGAAATTTTTGACTCTGTAAATCTGCTTAGAAGCAAGATTTTGCTTCAAAAGTGCGTTATATGGCAGAATCTAGCACCAAATACATCATATTTCGTGTTTTGAGAGTGCTATTTGATGTTTTACAAACTTTGGAATAAGTCGAAATCACGCTTTTCCGCGCAGATTTTCACATTCAAAAAGTTCATATTCCTATTCAGGACCTCATAATATGAATGAATCTATCGACAAAAACATCATATTTCGTGTTTTTAGAGCGCTATCTGCAGTCATATGAAGTTTGAAATAAGTCAAAATTACCACATTCTGAGCAGTTTCAAAGTATCGCAAATCACATAAATCTATCCAATACAACATAATACGCATGAATCCATCCTCAAATGCACAAAATTTTGTGTTTCCTGCGAGTTATCAGCGTTTTTTATAAGTCTCGATGAGAGATTTTTGACTCTGTAAATAAGATTTTGCTTCAAAAGTGCGCTAAATGGCAGAATCTAGCACCTAATACATCATATTTCGTGTTTTTAGAGTGCTATTTGCAGTTTTACAAACTTTGGAATAGGTCAAAATCACACTTTTCCGCGCAGATTTTTACGATCAAAAAGTTCATATTCCTATTCAGGACCTCATAATATGTATGAATCTACCGACAAAAACATCATATTCCGTGTTTTCAGAGCGCTATCTGCTGTTATATGAAGTTTGAAATAATTCAAAATTACCACATTTTGAGCAGTTTCAAAGTATCGCAAATCACATAAATCTATCCAATACAACATAATATGCATGAATCCGTCCTCGAATGCACAAAATCTTGCGTTTCCAGCGAGTTATCAGCGTTTTTTCTGAGTCTCGTTGAGAAATATTTGACTCTGTTAATCTGTTTAGAAGCAAGATTTTGCTTCAAAAATGCGATATATGGCAGAATCTAGCACCAAATACATCATATTTCGTGTTTTTAGAGTGCTATTCGCAGTTTTACAAACTTTGAAATAGCTTTGAAATAGGTCGGAATCACGGCCTTTCCGCGCAGATTTTCACAAACAAAAAGTTCATATTCCTTTTCAGGACCAAATAAAATGTATGAATCTATCGACAAAAACGTCATTTTCGTGTTTTCAGAGCGCTATCTGCAGTTATATGAAGTTTGGAATAAGACAAAATTACCACATTCTGAGCAGTTTCAAAGTATCGCAAATCACATAAATCTATCCCATTACAACATATTACGCATGAATCCGTCCTCAAATGCACTAAATTTTGCGTTTCCAGCGAGTTATCAGCGTTTTTCCTGTGTCTCGTTGAGAAATCTTTGACTCTGTAAATCTGCTTAGAAGCAAGATTTGCTTCAAAAGTGCGTTATATGGGCAGAATCTAGCACCAAATACATCATATTTCGTGTTTTTAGAGTGCTATTTGCAGTTTCACAAACTTTGGAATAAGTCCGAAATCACGCTTTTCTGCGCAGATTTTCACAATCCAAAATTCCATATTCTCATTCAGGACCTCATAATATTTATGAGTCTATCGACAAAAACATCATATGTCATGTTTTCAGAGCGCTATCTGCAGTTATATGAAGTTTGAAATGAGTCAAAATTACCACATTCTGAGCAGTTTCAAAGTATCGCAAATCACATAAATCTATCCATTACAACATAATACGCATGAATCCGTCCTCAAATGCACAAAATTCTGCGTTTCCAGCGAGTTATCAGCGTTTTCTCTGAGTCTCGTTGGGGAATTTTTGACTCTGTTAATCTGCTCAGAAGCAAGATTTTGCTTCAAAAATGCGATATATGGCAGAATCTAGCACCAAATACATCATATTTCGTGTTTTTAGAGTGCTATTTGCAGTTTTACAAACTTTGAAATAAGTCGAAATCACGCTTTTCCACGCAGATTTTCACAATGAAAAAGTTCATATTTCTATTCAGGACCTCATAATATGTATAAATCTATCGACAAAAACATCATATTTCGTGTTTCAGAGCGCTATCTGCAGTTATATGAAGTTTGAAATAAGTCAGAATTACCAAATTCTAAGCAGTTTCAAAGTATCGCAAATCACATTAATCTATCCAATACAACATAATACGCATGAATCCGTCCTCAAATGCACAACATTCTGCGTTTCCAGCGAGTTATCAGCGTTTTTTTCTGAGTCTCGTTGAGAAATTTTTGACTCTGTAAATCTGCTCAGAAGTAAGATTTTGCTTCAAAAGTGCGTTATATGGCAGAATCTAGCATTGAATACATCATATTTCATGTTTTTAGACTGCTATTTGCAGTTTTACAAACTTTAGAATGAGTCGAAATCACGCTTTTTCGCGCAGATTTTCACAATCATAAAGTTCAGATTTCCATTCAGGACCTCATAATATGTATGAATCTATCGACAAAAACATTATATTTTCGTGTTTTAAGAGCGCTATCTGCAGTTATATGAAGTTTGAAATACGTCAAAATTACCACATTCTGAGCAGTTTCAAAGTATCGCAAATCACATAAATCTATCCAATATAACATAATACGCATGAATCCGTCCTAAAATGCACAAAATTCTGCGTTTGTAGCGAGTTATCAGCGTTTTTTCTGAGTCTCGGTGAGAAATTTTTGACTCCGTATATCTGCTCAGAAGCAAGATTTTGCATCAAAAGTGCGTTATATGGCAGAATCTAGCACCAAATACATCATATTTCGTGTTTTTAGAGTGCTATTTGCAGTTTTACAGGACTTTGAAATGAGTCGAAATCACGCTTTCCCGCGCAGATTTTCACAAACAAAGAGTTCATATTCCTATTCAGGACCTAATAAAATGTATGAATCTATCGACAAAAACGTCATATTTCGTGTTTTCAGAGCGCTATCTGCAGTTATATGAAGTTTGGAATAAGACAAAATTACCACATTCTGAGCAGTTTCAAAGTATCGCAAATCACATAAATCTATCCAATACAACATAGTACGCATGAATCCGTCCTCAAATGCACAAAATTTTGCGTTTCCAGCGAGTTATCAGCGTTTTTCCTGAGTCTCGTTGAGAAATTTTTTGACTCTGTAAATCAGCTCAGAAGTAAGATTTGGCTTCAAAAACGCGTTATATGGCAGAATCTAGCACCAAATACATCATATTTCGTGTTTCTAGAGTGCTATTTGCAGTTTCACAAACTTTGGAATAAGTCGAAATCACGCTTTTCTGCGCAGATTTCCACAATCCAGAAGTCCATATTCTCATTCAGGACCTCATAATATTTATGAGTCTATCGGACAAAAAACACCATATTTCGTGTTTTTCAGAGCGCTATCTGCAGTTATATGAAGTTTGAAATGAGTCAAAATTACCACATTCTGAGCAGTTTCAAAGTATCGCAAATCACATAAATCTATCCAATACAACATAATACGCATGAATCCGTCCTCAAATGCACAAAATTCTGCGTTTCCAGCGAGTTATCAGCGTTTTCTCTGAGTCTCGTTGGGGAATTTTTGACTCTGTTAATCTGCTCAGAAGCAAGATTTTGCTTCAAAAATGCGATATATGGCAGAATCTAGCACCAAATACATCATATTTCGTGTTTTTAGAGTGCTATTTGCAGTTTACAAACTTTGAAATAAGTCGAAATCACGCTTTTCCACGCAGATTTTCACAATGAAAAAGTTCATATTTCTATTCAGGACCTCATAATATGTATAAATCTATCGACAAAAACATCATAATTTCGTGTTTTCAGAGCGCTATCTGCAGTTATATGAAGTTTGAAATAAGTCAGAATTACCAAATTCTAAGCAGTTTCAAAGTATCGCAAATCACATTAATCTATCCAATACAACATAATACGCATGAATCCGTCCTCAAATGCACAACATTCTGCGTTTCCAGCGAGTTATCAGCGTTTTTCTGAGTCTCGTTGAGAAATT
>CAXDIG010000246.1:0-47299 GCA_963989225.1 Dromius quadrimaculatus | reverse complement strand
TTTCCACAATCAAAAAGTTCATATTCCTATTCAGGACCTCATAATATGTATGAATCTATCGACAAAAAACGTCATATGTTCGTGTTTTCAGAGCGCTATCTGACAGTTATATGAAGTTTGAAATAAGTCAGAATTACCACATTTTGAGCAGTTTCAAAGTATCGCAAATCACATAATTCTATCCAATACAGCATAATACGCATAAATCCGTCCTCAAATGCACAAAATTTTGCGTTTCCAGCGAGTTATCTCAGCGTTCTTATTCTGAGTCTCGTTGAGAAATGTTTGACTCTGTAAAATCTGCTCAGAAGCAAGATTTTGCTTCAAAAGTGCGTTATATGGCAGTATCTAGCACCAAATACATCATATTTCCGTGTTTTTAGAGTGCTATTCGCAGTTTCACAAACTTTGGAATAAGTCAAAAATCACGCTTATCCGCGCAGATTCTCACAATCAAAAAGTTCATATTCCTATTTAGGACCTCATAATATGTATGAATCTATCGACGTAAACATCATATTTTGTGTTCTCAGAGCGCCTATCTGCAGTTATATGAAGTTTGAGATGAGTCAAAATTACCACATTCTGAGCAGTTTCAAAGTATCGCAAATCACATAAAACTATGCAATACAACATAATATGCATGGATCCGTCCTCCAATGCACAAAGTTTCTGCATTTCCAGCAAGTTATCAGCGTTTTTTTCTGAGTCTCGTTGAGAAATTTCTGACTGTAAAATCTGCTCAGAAGCAAGATTTTTGCTCCAAAAGTGCGATATATGGCAGTATCTAGCACCAAATACATCATATTTCGTGTTTTTTAGAGTGCTATTTCGCAGTTTTCACAAACTTTGGAATAAGTCAAAATCACGCTTTCATCGCGCAGATTTTCACAATCAAAAAGTTCATATTCTCATTTCATGGACCTCATAATATGTATGAATCTATTGACAAAAACATCATATTTCGTGTTTTCCGAGCGCTATCTGCAGTTATATGAAGTTTGAAATAAGTCAAAATTACCACATTCTGAGCAGTTTCGAAGTATCACAAATCACATAAATCTATCCAATACAAACATTATACGCATGAATCCGTACTCAAATGCACAAAATTTTGCGTTTTCCAAGCAAGTTACCCGGGCGCTTTTTCTGAGTCTCGTTGAGAAATTTTTGACTTCTGTTAATGAGCCCAGAAGCAAGATTTTGCTTCAAAAGTGCGTTATATGGCAGACCTAGCACCAAATACATCATATTTCGTGTTTTTAGAGTGCTATTTGCCAGTTTTACAAACTTTGAAATAAGTCGAAATCACGCTTTTTCCGCGCAGATTTTTCACAAATCAAAAAGTTCATATTCCTATTCAGAACCTCATAATATGTATGAATCTATTGACAAGAACATCATATTTCGTGTTTTCAGAGCGCTATCTGCTGTTATAATGAAGTTTGAAATAAGTCAAAATTACCACATTCTGAGCAGTTTCAAAGTATCGCAAATCTCATAAAATCTATCCAATACAACATAATACGCATGAATCCGTCCTCAAATGCACAAATTCCTGCGTTTCCAGTAACTTATCGGCGTTTTTCTCCTAAGTCTCGTTGGGAAATTTTTGACTGTAAATCTGCTCAGAAGCAAGATTTTTGCTTCAAAAAGTGCGTTATATGGTAAAAATCTAGCACCAAATACATCATATTTCGTGTTTTTAGAGTGCTATTTGCAGTTTTACAAAACTTTGGAATAAGTCGAAATCACGCTTTTTCCGCGCAGTTCCCCCACAATCAAAGAGTTCATATTCCTATTCAGAGACCTTATAATATGTATGGATTCATTCACAGAAATCATCATATTGCGTGTTTTCAGAGCGCTATCTGCAGTTATGTGAAGTTTGAAATAAAGTTAAAATTACCCTACATTCTGAGCAGTTTTGAAGTATCGCAAATCACATAAATCTATCCAATACAACATAATACGCATGATTCCGTCCTCAAATGCACGGAATTTTTGCGTTTTCCAGCAAGTTATCGGCGTTTTTTCTGAGTCTCGTTGAGAAATATTTTTGACTCTGTTAATCTGCTCAAAAAGCAAAATTTTTGCTTCAAAAGTGCGTTATTTGGCAGAATCTAGCACCAAATACATCATATTCCGTGTTTTTTGGAGTGCTATTTAGCGGTTCTACAAACTTTAAAATAAGACGAAATCACGCTTTTTTCCGCGCCGATTTTCACAATCAAAAAGTTTTATATTCCTATTCAGGACCTCATAATATGTATGAATCTATCGCCAAAAACGATCATATTTCGTGTTTTCAGAGCGCTATCTGCAGTTATATTGAAGTTTGATATAAGTCAGAATTACCACATTTTGAGCAGTTTCAAAGTATCGCAAATCACATAAATTCTATCCAATACAGCATAATACGCATGAATCTGTCCTCAAAATGCACAAAATTTTGCGTTTTCCAGCGAGTTATCAGCGTTTTTTTCTGAGTCTCGTTGAGAAATGTTTGACTCTGTAAATCTGCTCAGAAGCAAGATTTTGCTTCAAAAGTGCGTTATATGGCAGTATCTAGCACCAAATACATCATATTTCGTGTTTTTAAGAGTGCTATTGGGCAGTTTTCACAAACTTTGGAATAAGTAAAAAATCACGCTTATCCGCGCAGATTCTCACAATCAAAAAGTTCATATTCCTATTTAGGACCTCATAATATGTATGGATCTATCGACGAAAACATCATATTTTGTGTTCTCAGAGCGCTATCTGCAGTTATATGAAGTTTGAGATGAGTCAAAATTACCACATTCTGAGCAGTTTCAAAGTATCGCAAATCACATAAAACTATCCAATACAACATAATACGCATGGATCCGTCCTCCAATGCACAAAATTCTGCGTTTCCAGCAAGTTATCAGCGTTTTTTCTGAGTCTCGTTGAGGAATTTCTGACTGTAAATCTGCTCAGAAGCAAGATTTTGCTTCAAAACTGAGATTTATGGCAGTATCTAGCACCGAATACATCATATTTCGTGTTTTTAGAGTGCTATTCGCAGTTTCAAAAACTTTGGAATAAGTCAAAATCACGCTTCCCTCGCGCAGATTTTCACAATCAAAAAAGTTCATATTCTCATTCAGGACCTCATAATATGTATGAATCTATTGACAAAAACATCATATTTCGTGTTTTCCGAGCGCTATCTGCAGTTATATTGAAGTTTGAAATAAGTCAAAATTACCACATTCTGAGCAGTTTCGAAGTATCACAAATCACATTAAATCTATCCAATACAACATTATACGCATGAATCCGTACTCAAATGCACAAAATTTTGCGTTTACCAGCAAGTTACCGGCGCTTTTTTCTAAGTCTCGTTGAGAAATTTTTTGACTCTGTTAATGAGCTCAGAAGCAAGATTTTGCTTCAAAAGTGCGTTATATGGCAGACCTAGCACCAAATACATCATATTTCGTGTTTTTAGAGTGCTATTTGCAGTTTTACAAACTTTGAAATAAGTCGAAATCACGCTTTTCCGCGCAGATTTTCACAATCAAAAAGTTCATATTCCTATTCAGAACCTCATAATATGTATGAATCTATTGACAAGAACATCATATTTCTTGTTTTCAGAGCGCTATCTGCTGTTATATGAAGTTTGAAAATAAGTCAAAATTACCACATTCTGAGCAGTTTCAAAGTATCGCAAATCTCATAAATCTATCCAATACAACATAATACGCATGAATCCGTCCTCAAATGCACAAATTTCTGCGTTTCCAGTAACTTATCGGCGTTTTTTCCCTAAGTCTCGTTGAGAAATTTTTGACTGTAAAACTGCTCAGAAGCAAGATTTTGCTTCAAAAGTGCGTTATAATGGTAAAATCTAGCACCAAATACATCATATTTCGTGTTTTTAGAGTGCTATTTGCAGTTTTACAAACTTTGGAATAAGTCGAAATCACGCTTTTTCCGCGCAGTTCCCCACAATTAAAGAGTTCATATTCCTATTCAGGACCTTATAATATGTATGAATTCATTCACAGAATCATCATATTTCGTGTTTTCAGAGCGCTATCTGCAGTTATGTGAAGTTTGGAATAAGTTAAAATTACCACATTCTGAGCAGTTTTGAAGTATCGCAAATCACATAAATCTATCCAATACAACATAATACGCATGATTCCGTCCTCAAATGCACGAAATTTTGCGTTTCCAGCAAGTTATCGGCGTTTTTTCTGAGTCTCGTTGAGAAATTTTTGACTCTGTTAAATCTGCTCAAAAGCAAAATTTTGCTTCAAAAGTGCGTTATTTGGCAGAATCTAGCACCAAATACATCATATTCCGTGTTTTTTAGAGTGCTATTAGCGGTTTTTACAAACTTTGGAATAAGACGAAATCACGCTTTTACCGCGCCGATTTTCACAATCAAAAAGTTTATATTCCTATTCAGGACCTCATAATATGTATGAATCTATCGCCAAAACATCATATTTCGTGTTTTCAGAGTGCTATCTGCAGTTATATGAAGTTTGAAATAAGTCAGAATTACCACATTTTGAGCAGTTTCAAAGTATCGCAAATCACATAATTCTATCCAATACAGCATAATACGCATGAATCCGTCCTCAAAATGCACAAAATTTTGCGTTTCCAGCGAGTTATCAGCGTTTTTTTGAGTCTCGTTGAGAAATGTTTGACTCTGTAAATCTGCTCAGAAGCAAGATTTTGCTTCAAAAGTGCGTTATATGGCAGTATCTAGCACCAAATACATCATATTTCGTGTTTTAAGAGTGCTATTCGCAGTTTCACAAACTTTGGAATAAGTAAAAATCACGCTTATCCGCGCAGATTCTCACAATCAAAAAGTTCATATTCCTATTTAGGACCTCATAATATGTATGGATCTATCGACGAAAACATCATATTTTGTGTTCTCAGAGCGCTATCTGCAGTTATATGAAGTTTGAGATGAGTCAAAATTACCACATTCTGAGCAGTTTCAAAGTATCGCAAATCACATAAAACTATCCAATACAACATAATACGCATGGATCCGTCCTCCAATGCACAAAATTCTGCGTTTCCAGCAAGTTATCAGCGTTTTTTCTGAGTCTCGTTGAGGAATTTCTGACTGTAAATCTGCTCAGAAGCAAGATTTTGCTTCAAAACCTGCGATATATGGCAGTATCTAGCACCGAATACATCATATTTCTTGTTTTTAGAGTGCTATTCGCAGTTTCACAAAACTTTGGAATAAGTCAAAATCACGCTTTCTCGCGCAGATTTTCACAATCAAAAAGTCCATATTCTCATTCAGGACCTCATAATATGTATGAATCTATTGACAAAAACATCATATTTCGTGTTTTCCCGAGCGCTATCTGCAGTTATATGAAGTTTGAAATAAGTCAAAATTACCACATTTCTGAGCAGTTTCGAAGTATCACAAATCACATAAATCTATCCAATACAACATTATACGCATGAATCCGTACTCAAATGCACAAAATTTTGCGTTTCCAGCAAGTTACCGGCGCTTTTTCTGAGTCTCGTTGAGAAATTTTTGACTCTGTTAATGAGCTCAGAAGCAAGATTTTGCTTCAAAAGTGCGTTATATGGCAGACCTAGCACCAAATACATCATATTTCGTGTTTTTAGAGTGCTATTCGCAGTTTTACAAACTTTGAAATAAGTCGAAATCACGCTTTTTCCGCGCAGATTTTCACAATCAAAAAGTTCATATTCCTATTCAGAACCTCATAATATGTATGAATCTATTGACAAGAACATCATATTTCTTGTTTTCAGAGCGCTATCTGCTGTTATATGAAGTTTGAAATAAGTCAAAATTTACCACATTCTGAGCAGTTTCAAAGTATCGCAAATCTCATAAATCTATCCAATACAACATAATACGCATGAATCCGTCCTCAAATGCACAAATTTCTGCGTTTCCAGTAACTTATCGGCGTTTTTCCTAAGTCTCGTTGAGAAATTTTTTGACTGTAAAAACTGCTCAGAAAGCAAGATTTTGCTTCAAAAGTTGCGTTATATGGTAAAATCTAGCACCAAATACATCATATTTCGTGTTTTTAGAGTGCTATTTGCAGTTTTACAAACTTTGGAATAAGTCGAAATCACGCTTTTTCCGCGCAGTTCCCCACAATTAAAGAGTTCATATTTCCTATTCAGGACCTTATAATATGTATGAATTCATTCACAGAATCATCATATTTCGTGTTTTCAGAGCGCTATCTGCAGTTATGTGAAGTTTGGAATAAGTTAAAATTACACATTCTGAGCAGTTTTGAAGTATCGCAAATCACATAAATCTATCCCAATACAACATAATACGCATGATTCCGTCCTCAAATGCACGAAATTTTGCGTTTCCAGCAAGTTATCGGCGTTTTTTCTGAGTCTCGTTGAGAAATTTTTTGACTCTGTAAATCTGCTCAAAAGCAAAAATTTTGCTTCAAAAGTGCGTTATTTGGCAGAATCTAGCACCAAATACATCATATTCCGTGTTTTTAGAGTGCTATTAGCGGTTTTACAAACTTTGGAATAAGACGAAATCACGCTTTTAACCGCGCCGATTTTCACAATCAAAAAGTTTATATTCCTATTCTAGGACCTCATAATATGTATGAATCTATCGCCAAAACATCATATTTCGTGTTTTCAGAGCGCTATCTGCAGTTATATGAAGTTTGAAATAAGTCAGAATTACCACATTTTGAGCAGTTTCAAAGTATCGCAAATCACATAATTCTATCCAATACAGCATTAATACGCATGAATCCGTCCTCAAATGCACAAAATTTTGCGTTTCCAGCGAGTTATCAGCGTTTTTTGAGTCTCGTTGAGAAATGTTTGACTCTGTAAATCTGCTCAGAAGCAAGATTTTGCTTCAAAAGTGCGTTATATGGCAGTATCTAGCACCAAATACATCATATTTCGTGTTTTAAGAGTGCTATTCGCAGTTTCACAAACTTTGGAATAAGTAAAAATCACGCTTATCCGCGCAGATTCTCACAATCAAAAAGTTCATATTCCTATTTAGGACCTCATAATATGTATGGATCTATCGACGAAAACATCATATTTTGTGTTCTCAGAGCGCTATCTGCAGTTATATGAAGTTTGAGATGAGTCAAAATTACCACATTCTGAGCAGTTTCAAAGTATCGCAAATCACATAAAACTATCCAATACAACATAATACGCATGGATCCGTCCTCCAATGCACAAAATTCTGCGTTTCCAGCAAGTTATCAGCGTTTTTTTCCGAGTCTCGTTGAGGAATTTCTGACTGTAAATCTGCTCAGAAGCAAGATTTTGCTTCAAAACTGCGATATATGGCAGTATCTAGCACCGAATACATCATATTTCTTGTTTTTAGAGTGCTATTCGCAGTTTCACAAACTTTGGAATAAGTCAAAATCACGCTTTCTCGCGCAGATTTTCACAATCAAAAAGTCCATATTCTCATTCAGGACCTCATAATATGTATGAATCTATTGACAAAAACATCATATTTCGTGTTTTCCGAGCGCTATCTGCAGTTATATGAAGTTTGAAATAAGTCAAAATTACCACATTCTGAGCAGTTTCGAAGTATCACAAATCACATAAATCTATCCAATACAACATTATACGCATGAATCCGTACTCAAATGCACAAAATTTTGCGTTTCCAGCAAGTTACCGGCGCTTTTTCTGAGTCTCGTTGAGAAATTTTTGACTCTGTTAATGAGCTCAGAAGCAAGATTTTGCTTCAAAAGTGCGTTATATGGCAGACCTAGCACCAAATACATCATATTTCGTGTTTTTAGAGTGCTATTTGCAGTTTTACAAACTTTGAAATAAGTCGAAATCACGCTTTTCCGCGCAGATTTTCACAATCAAAAAGTTCATATTCCTATTCAGGACCTCATAATAAGTATGAATCTATTGACAAGAACATCATATTTCGTGTTTTCAGAGCGCTATCTGCTGTTATATGAAGTTTGAAATAAGTCAAAATCACCACATTCTGAACAGTTTCAAAGTATCACAAATCTCAGAAATCTATCCAATACAACATAATACGCATGAATCCGTCCTCAAATGCACAAATTTCTGCGTTTCCAGCAACTTATCGGCGTTTTTCCTGAGTCTCGTTGAGAAATTTTTGACTGTAAATCTGCTCAAAGCAAGATTCTGCTTCAAAAGTGCGTTATTTGGCAGAATCTAGCACCAGATACATCATATTCCGTGTTTTTAGAGTGCTACTAGCGGTTTTACAAACTTTGGAATAAGACGAAATCACGCTTTGCCGCGCCGATTTTCACAATCAAAAAGTTCATATTCCTATTCAGGACCTCATAATATGTATGAATCTATCGTTAAAAACATCATATTTCGTGTTTTCAGAGCGCTATCTGCAGTTATATGAAGTTTGAAATAAGTCAGAATTACCACATTTTGAGCAGTTTCAAAGTATCGCAAATCACATAATTCTATCCAATACAGCATAATACGCATGAATCCGTCCTCAAATGCACAAAATTTTGCGTTTCCAGCGAGTTATCGGCGTTGCTTCAAAAGTGCGTTATATGGCAGAATCTAGCACCAAATGCTCCATATTTTGTGTCTTTAGAGTGCTATTTGCAGTTTTACAAACTTTGGAAGAAGTCGAAATCACGCTTTTTTGCGCAGATTTTCACAATCAAAAATTCCATATTCCTTTTCAGGACCTCATAATATGTTTGAATCGATTGAGAAAAAAATCAAATTTCGTGTTTTCAGAGCGCTATCTGCAGTTATATGAAATTTGAAATAAGTCAAAATTACCACATTCTGAGCAGTTTAAATGTATCGCAAATGAAATAAATCTATCCAATACAACATAATACGCATGAATCCGTCCTCAAATGCACAAAATTTTGCGTTTCCAGCAAGTTATCGGGCGTTTTTTCTGAGTCTCGTTGAGAAATTTTTGACCCTGTTAATCTGCTCAGAAGCAGGATTTTGCTCCAAATATGCGTTATATGGCAGAATCCAGCACCAAATACATCATATTCCGTGTTTTCAGAGTGCTATTTGCAGTTTTACAAACTTTTGAATAAGTCGAAATCACGCTTTTCCGCGCAGATTTTCACAATCAAAAAGTTCATATTCCTATTCAGGACCTCATAATATGTATGAATCTTTTGACAAAAACATCATATTTCGTGTTTTCAGAGCGCTATCTGCAGTTATATTAAGTTTGAAATAAGTCAAAATTATCACATTCTGAGCGGTTTCAAAGTATCGCAAATCACATAAATCTTTCCAATACAACACAATACGCCTGAATCCGTCCTTAAATGCACAAAATTTTGCGTTTCCAGCAAGTAATCGGCGTTTTATCTAAGTCTCGTTGAGAAATTTTTGACTGTAAATCTGCTCAAAAGCAAGATTTTGCTTCAAAAGTGCGTTGTATGGCAGAATCTAGCACCAAATACATCATATTTCGTGTTCTTAGAGTGCTATTTGCAGTTTTAAAAACTTTGGAATGAGTCGAAATCCCGCTTTTGCGCGCAGATTTTCACAATCAAAAAGTTCATATTCCCATTCAGGACCTCATAATATGTATGAATCTATTGACGAAAACATCATATTTCGTGTTTTCAGAGCGCTATTTGCAGTTATATAAAGTTTGAAATATGTCTAAATTACCACATTCTGGGCAGTTTCAAAGTATCGCAAATCACATGAATCTATCCAATACAACATAATACGCATGAATCCGTCCTCAGATGCACAAAATTTTGCGTTTCCAGCAAGTTATCGGCGTTTTCTCTGAGTCTTGTTGAGAAATTTTCGACTCTGTAAATCTGCTCAGAAGCAAGATTTGGCTTCAAAAGGGCGTTATATGGCAGAACCTAGCACCAAATACATCATATTTCGTGTTTTTAGAGTGCTATTTGCAGTTTTACAAACTTTGAAATAAGTCGAAATCACGCTTTTCCGCGCAGATTTTCACAATCAAAAAGTTCATATTCCTATTCAGGACCTCATAATAAGTATGAATCTATTGACAAGAACATCATATTTCTTGTTTTCAGAGCGCTATCTGCTGTTATATGAAGTTTGAAATAAGTCAAAATCACCACATTCTGAGCAGTTTCAAAGTATCACAAATCTCAGAAATCTATCCAATACAACATAATACGCATGAATCCGTCCTCAAATGCACAAATTTCTGCGTTTCCAGCAACTTATCGGCGTTTTTCCTGAGTCTCGTTGAGAAATTTTTGACTGTAAATCTGCTCAAAGCAAGATTCTGCTTCTAAAGTGCGTTATTTGGCAGAATCTAGCACCAAATACATCATATTCCGTGTTTTTAGAGTGCTATTAGCGGTTTTACAAACTTTGGAATAAGACAAAATCACGCTTTGCCGCGCCGATTTTCACAATCAAAAAGTTCATATTCCTATTCAGGACCTCATAATATGTATGAATCTATCGTTAAAAACATCATATTTCGTGTTTTCAGAGCGCTATCTGCAGTTATATGAAGTTTGAAATAAGTCAGAATTACCACATTTTGAGCAGTTTCAAAGTATCGCAAATCACATAATTCTATCCAATACAGCATAATACGCATGAATCCGTCCTCAAATGCACAAAATTTTGCGTTTCCAGCGAGTTATCAGCGTTTTTTCTGAGTCTCGTTGAGAAATGTTTGACTCTGTAAATCTGCTCAGAAGCAAGATTTTGCTCCAAAAGTGCGTTATATGGCAGTATCTAGCACCAAATACATCATATTTCGTGTTTTTAGAGTGCTATTCGCAGTTTCACAAACTTTGGAATAAGTCAAAATCACGCTTATCCGCGCAGATTCTCACAATCAAAAAGTTTATATTCCTATTCAGGACCTAATAATATGTATGGATCTATCGACGAAAACATCATATTTTGTGTTCTCAGAGCGCTATCTGCAGTTATATGAAGTTTGAGATGAGTCAAAATTACCACATTCTGAGCAGTTTCAAAGTATCGCAAATCACATAAAACTATCCAATACAACATAATACGCATGGATCCGTCCTCCAATGCAAAAAATTATGGGTTTCCAGCAAGTTATCAGCGTTTTTTCTGAGTCTCGTTGAGAAATTTCTGACTGTAAATCTGCTCAGAAGCAAGATTTTGCTACAAAAGTGCGTTATATGGCAGAATCTGGCACCAAATACATCATATTTCGTGTTTTCAGAGTGCAATCCGCAGTTTTACAAACTTTGGAATAAGTGGAAATCACGCTTTCCCGCGCAGATTTTCACAATCATAAAGTTCATATTCCCATTCAGGACCTCATAATATGTATAAATCTATCGACAAAAACATCATATTTCGTGTTTTCCGAGCGCTATCTGCAGTTATATGAAGTTTGAAATAAGTCAAAATTACCACATTCTGAGCAGTTTCAAAGTATCGCAAATCACATAAATCTATCCAATACAACATAATACGCATGAATCAGTACTCAAATGCACAAAATTTTGCGTTTACAGCAAGTTATCGGCAATTTTTCTGAGTCTCGTTGAGAAATTTTTGACTCTGTTAATAAGCTCAGAAGCAAGATTTTGCTTCAAAAGTGCGTTATATGGCAGAACCTAGCATCAAATACATCATATTTCGTGTTTTTAGAGTGCTATTTGCAGTTTTACAAACTTTGAAATGAGTCGAAATCACGCTTTTCCGCGCAGATTTTCACAATCAAAAAGTTCATATTCCTATTCAGAACCTCATAATATGTATGAATCTATTGACAAGAACATCATATTTCGTGTTTTCAGAGCGCTATCTGCTGTTATATGAAGTTTGAAATAAGTCAAAATTACCACATTCTGAGCAGTTTCAAAGTATCGCAAATCTCATAAATCTATCCAATACAACATAATACGCATGAATCCGTCCTCAAATGCACAAATTTCTGCGTTTCCAGTAACTTATCGGCGTTTTTCCTAAGTCTCGTTGAGAAATTTTTGATTGTAAATCTGCTCAGAAGCAAGATTTTGCTTCAAAAGTGCGTTATATGGTAAAATCTAGCACCAAATACATCATATTGCGTGTTTTTAGAGTGCTATTTGCAGTTTTACAAACTTTGGAATAAGTCGAAATCACGCTTTTCCGCGCAGTTCCCCACAATCAAAGAGTTCATATTCCTATTCAGGACCTTATAATATGTATGAATTCATCGACAGAATCATCATATTTCGTGTTTTCAGAGCGCTATCTGCAGTTATGTGAAGTTTGAAATAAGTCAAAACTACCACATTCTAAGCAGTTTTAAAGTGTCGCGAATCACATAAATCTATCCAATACAACATAATACGCATGATTCCGTCCTCAAATGCACAAAATTTTGCGTTTCCAGCAAGTTATCGGCGTTTTTTCTGAGTCTCGTTGAGAAATTTTTGACTCTGTAAATCTGCTCAAAAGCAAGATTTTGCTTCAAAAGTGCGTTATTTGGCAAAATCTAGCACCAAATACATCATATTTCGTGTTTTTAGAGTGCTATTAGCGGTTTAACAAACTTTGGAATAAGACGAAATCACGCTTTTCCGCGCAGATTTTCACAATCAAAAAGTTCATATTCCCATTTAGGACCTCATAATATGTATGAATTTATCGACAAAAACAATTTATTTCGTGTATTCAGAGCGCTATCTGCAATTATATGAAGTTTGAAATGAGTCAAAATTACCACATTCTGAGCAGTTTCAGAGTTTCGCAAATCACATAAATCTATCCAATACAACATAATACGCATGAATCCGTCTTCAAATGCACAAAATTTTGCGCTTCCAGCAAGTTATCGGCGTTTTCTTTGAGTCTCGTTGAGAAATTTTTGACTCTGTAAATCTGCTCAGAAGCAAGATTTTGCTTCAAAAGTGCGTTATATGGCAGAATCTAGCACCAAATGCTCCATATTTTGTGTCTTCAGAGTGCTATTTGCAGTTTAACAAACTTTGGAAGAAGTCGAAATCACGCTTTTTCGCGCAGATTTTCACAATCAAAAATTTCATATTCCTTTTCAGGACCTCATAATATGTGTGAATCGATTGAGAAAAACATCAAATTTCGTGTTTTCAGAGCGCTATCTGCAGTTATATGAAATTTGAAATAAGTCAAAATTACCACATTCTGAGCAGTTTAAATGTATCGCAAATGAAATAAATCTATCCAATACAACATAATACGCATGAATCCGTCCTTAAATGCACAAAATTTTGCGTTTCCAGCAAGTTATCGGGCGTTTTTTCTGAGTCTCGTTGAGGAATTTTTGACCCTGTAAATCTGCTCAGAATCAGGATTTTGCTTCAAATGTGCGTTATACGGCAGAATCCAGCACCAAATAAATCATATTACGTGTTTTCAGAGTGCTATTTGCAGTTTTACAAACTTTTGAATAAGTCGAAATCACGCTTTTCCGCGCAGATTTCCACAATCAAAAAGTTCATATTCCTATTCACGACCTCATAATATGTATGAATCTATTGACAAAAACATCATATTTTGTGTTTTCAGAGCGCTATCTGCAGTTATATGAAGTTTGAAATAAGTCAAAATTACCACATTCTGAGCGGTTTCAAAGTATCGCAAATCACATAAATCTATCCAATACAACATAATACGCCTGACGCCGTCCTTAAATGCACAAAATTTTGCGTTTCCAGCAAGTTATCGGCGTTTTATCTAAGTCTCGTTGAAAAATTTTCGACTGTAAATCTGCTCAGAAGCAAGATTTTGCTTCAAAAGTGCGTTATATCGTAGAATCTAGCACCAAATACATCATATTTCGTGTTTTTAGAGTGCTATTAGCGGTTTTACAAACTTTGGAATGAGTCGAAATCACGCTTTTCCGCGCAGTTCCCCACAATCAAAGAGTTCATATTCCTATTCAGGACCTTATAATATGTATGAATTCATCGACAGAATCATCATATTTCGTGTTTTTAGAGCGCTATCTGCAGTTATGTGAAGTTTGAAATAAGTCAAAACTACCACATTCTGAGCAGTTTTAAAGTGTCGCGAATCACATAAATCTATCCAATACAACATAATACGCATGATTCCGTCCTCAAATGCACAAAATTTTGCGTTTCCAGCAAGTTATCGGCGTTTTTTCTGAGTCTCGTTGAGAAATTTTTGACTTTGTAAATCTGCTCAAAAGCAAGATTTTGCTTCAAAAGTGCGTTATTTGGCAAAATCTAGCACCAAATACATCATATTTCGTGTTTTTAGAGTGCTATTAGCGGTTTAACAAACTTTGGAATAAGACGAAATCACGCTTTTCCGCGCAGATTTTCACAATCAAAAAGTTCATATTCCCATTTAGGACCTCATAATATGTATGAATTTATCGACAAAAACAATTTATTTCGTGTATTCAGAGCGCTATCTGCAATCATATGAAGTTTGAAATAAGTCAAAATTACCACATTCTGAGCAGTTTCAAAGTATCGCAAATCACATAAATCTATCCAATACAACATAATACGCATGAATCCGTCTTCAAATGCACAAAATTTTGCGCTTCCAGCAAGTTATCGGCGTTTTCTCTGAGTCTCGTTGAGAAATTTTTGACTCTGTAAATCTGCTCAGAAGCAAGATTTTGCTTCAAAAGTGCGTTATATGGCATAATCTAACACCAAATGCTCCATATTTTGTGTCTTTAGAGTGCTATTTGCAGTTTTACAAACTTTGGAAGAAGTCGAAATCACGCTTTTTCGCGCAGATTTTCACAATCAAAAATTTCATATTCCTTTTCAGGACCTCATAATATGTGTGAATCGATTGAGAAAAACATCAAATTTCGTGTTTTCAGAGCGCTATCTGCAGTTATATGAAATTGGAAATAAGTCAAAATTACCACATTCTGAGCAGTTTAAATGTATCGCAAATGAAATAAATCTATCCAATACAACATAATACGCATGAATCCGTCCTTAAATGCACAAAATTTTGCGTTTCCAGCAAGTTATCGGGCGTTTTTTCTGAGTCTCGTTGAGAAATTTTTGACCCTGTAAATCTGCTCAGAAGCAGGATTTTGCTTCAAATGTGCGTTATACGGCAGAATCCAGCACCAAATACATCATATTTCGTGTTTTTAGAGTGCTATTTGCAGTTTTACAAACTTTTGAATAAGTCGAAATCACGCTTTTCCGCGCAGATTTCCACAATCAAAAAGTTCATATTCCTTTTCACGACCTCATAATATGTATGAATCTATTGACAAAAACATCATATTTTGTGTTTTCAGAGCGCTATCTGCAGTTATATGAAGTTTGAAATAAGTCAAAATTACCACATTCTGAGCGGTTTCAAAGTATCGCAAATCACATAAATCTATCCAATACAACATAATACGCCTGACGCCGTCCTTAAATGCACAAAATTTTGCGTTTCCAGCAAGTTATCGGCGTTTTATCTGAGTCTCGTTGAGAAATTTTCGACTGTAAATCTGCTCAGAAGCAAGATTTTGCGTCAAAAGTGCGTTATATGGTAGAATCTAGCACCAAATACATCATATTTCGTGTTTTTAGAGTGCTATTAGCGGTTTTACAATCTTTGGAATAAGACGAGATCACGCTTTGCCGCGCAAATTTTCACAATCAAAAAGTTCATATTCCTATTCAGGACCTCATAATATGTATGAATCTATTGACAAAATATCATATTCCGTGTTCTTAGAGCGCTATCTGCAGTTATATGAAGTTTGAAATAAGTCAAAATCCACATTCTGAGCAGTTTCAAAGTATCGCAAATCACATAAATATATCCAATACAACATAATACGCATGAATCCGTCCTCAAATGTACAAAATTTTGCGTTTCCAGCAAGTTATTGGCGTTTATTCTGACTCTCGTTGAGAAATTTTAATAATAATAATAATAATAATAATATTTCTTTATTCCATTGATCATGAAAACATGATATAAGAAACGTCATACAAAAGTATTACATGATATAAATTAGAAACTATGCTAAAACATCTAGAAATTAGAAAAGTTAAAACTAATGCGACATATATTCATCGAATGAATAAAAACATTTACTTATTAGGTACAGTTTGAGTTCTTTTTTGAATAATTTCATAGAGCTGATGGATTTGATTCTGTTGGGTAATTTATTATGTAATACTGCCCCAATATAATAAATATTTTTTGTAAACAAAGTAGATTTATGTTGTTCTAATACTAAATTGTTCTTGTTGCGTGTGTTATACTCGTGGTCATCAGTATGCTTTTTAAAATCATCGACATATTTTTTTACAAATAAAAGAACATTAAATATGTAAATACTAGGGAAAGTTAGCATATTCTCCTTTACAAAACTATCTCTACAGCTGTCTCGCCACTCGAGACCAGTTATATAACGTAAAGCTCTTTTTTGTAGTGTGAATACTCTAGTAGCGTTAGTAGCAGAGCCCCAAAAAACTACACCATAGGTTATTAACGAGTAAAATTTGGCATAGTAATATGTTTTTATGACAAATGTGTTATCTATTTCTGTGAGCCGTCTTATAGCGTAGCATATTGAAGATAGTTTCGAGCAAATATATTCTACATGGACAGTACCAGACATAGTTTCATCCAAAATTACACCTAATACTTTCGTATATTTGACTTGTTCCAATGATTGACCATTATATTTAACAAGCATACTCTCATTGTTATCCGATCTATTACAAAATTTGATTATGTGTGATTTATTAGAATTGAGAATGAGTTTATTTTCTCCCAACCAATCTCTCAAATTGATCAAAATGGTGTTTGCTTGTTTTACTGTACTATTTAGTTGAGAGCTGAAGTTAATTAATGAAAGATCATCTGCGTAGCATACAAATGAACCAGCTGTCACACAATTTTTTATATCATTTATGTGAAGCAAGAATAATAGAGGACCAAGTATTGATCCTTGTGGTACTCCATAATTATTGATATATTCATCTGACTGATGTGAATTTATTTCGACGATTTGCTTACGATTTTCCAAATAGGATTCAAGCCAAAGATGACAATTGCCTCGAAGCCCATATTTTTGACATTTTGTTAGTAATATATTATGATCAATGCAATCGAAAGCTTTAGAGAGATCAATGAAAGTACCAAGTACTGTATGTCTCTGATCAACCATAGTGTATATAATTTTTGTAAGATTTGCTAGGGCTGATACACAATCGGAACCTTTTTTAAAACCATGTTGTTCGTCTATCAGTATATTATTATGTTCTAAAAATGATTTTATTCTAATGTACATTACTTTTTCAAATATTTTATGTAATGGTGATACCAGGGTTAACGGTCTATAATTCGAGACTACTGAAACATCGCCTTTTTTGTGTAGTGGTATCACTTTAGAAGTTTTTAAATCATTTGGAAAGTGACCTAACTGTAGAGAGCAATTTATTATGTAGGTCAAAGGTGTTACTATATAATTCTTAATGCTTTTTATGAAAACATTCGACATATTGTCAATACTTCTTGCACTACTGTTATTCAATGACGATATAATGTCTGAGAGCTGATATTCATCTATAGGGCTCAAATAAATTGAAGACATATTGTTGTTTATAGTATAATTTGTAGTAGCGGAATTGGCGTTTGTATTAGTATTAAGCAACTCTTCGGCTATGGAACAAAAATAATTGTTAAAAGTATTGGCAATGATCTTTGGATCTGTTACTAGTTCATTATTATCAGTAATCGCTTCCACAACGGTGAAATTCGTAGTACTATTTCTGGTATTTTCGTTAATTAATTGCCAAACAGATTTCGAAATATTTTGCGATTGTCGAATAAAGTCATTATTATATTGTTTTTTAGCTAACTTCACTCTTTTGATATGATCCCGTTTATATTTATTATATTCCTTATTACTGATAATTCCAGAATTGCGAAGAAAATAAAAGTCTTTGAGATTATCAGAGGATGCAATTATGTCCATTGTTATCCACTTCTTACGCACGCTTTTTCTATTTCTATTAAATTTGATTTCAGGAAAAGCTATTTCGTAATAATACATCAACGAATTGGTAAATGAGGAGAACATTGAATCAACATCATTCGCTTTGTAAATATCATACCAATTCTCTTTATTCAATAAATAGTAGAAATATTGGAAATTTTCTTCAGAAAAAATTCGACGTTTACATTCTTTCAATTCTGTATTATCACTTAAAATATTAATTTGTAACTTGATTGTTTGTGCAGAGTGATCTGAAAGTCCGTTGTGATGTACTTGTTTGTCGATTACAGTATTGTTAGTATTGGAGAAAATGTTGTCGATACATGTACCGCTGTTGAAAGTTATTCGAGTCGGCATTTCAATTTCGTGTTGCAAGCCAAAAGTCTTAAAAAAATCTAAAAATGCACTTCGTTGTCTGGACTCTACAAGTATGTCGATATTGAAATCACCACACACAATTAATTTGGATCTATAATTTTTGGTTAATTTTTTCAGCAACGGGTCAAGTGATTTGAAGAAAATGTCAATATCTCCATCGGGTGACCTGTATGTGAGCACTATATAGTGGTATATTTTATTGATTTTGACTTTTACGGCGACGCACTCGATATGTTTATCTTCACTGAATTCAATATTCACTTTATCAAATTTTGAATCTGATTTAACGAAAATTAAAACACCTCCTTAACCGTAGTTGATTCTGGTGTAATGAGTAGCAAGAGTATAATTTTTTATTGTAATATTATTGATTTCATTGTTGGTAAGCCCGTGTTCAGAAATACACAATATATCCACTTTATGGATTGCAATGAAAATTTCCAGTGCATCAATTTTGTTACGAATAGATTGAATATTTTGATGCATAATGGTGAGATATGAATTTTTTCCCTTATAAAATACGACATTTTCCTTTAATTGCTATATCTCATAGTCAGTCTTAGATTTTATGAGTTCGATTACGTTTTGATAAACTCCACAAGTATTACTGATTGCTGAATGGTTAATATCCACACGGAAAAAAATAAATGTCAACATTTAGTAAGATTTCTACTAGTTTTTGATGTTTTGAATAGTAACCCGGAACCTGCCTCGAAATTTGTCACTTATTACAAAGTGAAAAGTGGAAAAATATATCCTTGATCCACTAAAATGTATTATCTCTAAGGAAAAATAATACAGAATCAAGATACAAATTTTAAAGTTCCAAATGATAAAATTTTCTATTCCTATACATATAATTCCATATAGAAGTATATAATATGTAACAGGGACTATGGTGAATAATAACTCTCAACCTTTAAATTTTAATGTTTCAAACACTAAAAATCTCCTATCTCATTTAAAGAATTTCACGTATCAACACTATTTTTTGAATATATATAATAGTAAATATTCCTATCTTGATTTGAAATTTCGTTATTTTAAACAATAAGAACTAGCAATTCTTTCAGTAAAATATTTACTTGTACAATATACTTATCGAAGTTTGAATTTTCATTTTTTTAAATATCAATAAATATTTTCTTTATCAATAATTGGTTCTTGAATGCAATATTGTATTTTTTTTTCATTTCAGTTTGACATTTCGATCTTTTAACAAAGAATCACCATCAGAGAATTATGATAAAAAGGAAACACGGCAAGTATCAAGATAATGAAAAATATACAGCAGATCAGATGAAAACGTAAATTATACATATAGGACAAAAAGAACAATGAACTTCTGACATTCATTCAAGGTTTGAGGAAAAACAACACGAGAGAGCCTCAAGCAGAGGAATTTATAATATTAGTCCTGACAAATATCATTGTGACTTGAATTATTTTTCCCTTTGTTTGAGGTATTCTCACATGGTTTTACTTGAAACTTGGATGAATTGCAGGAGATTATTGATTCTTTTTGTTGTAAATGTTGAGTCCACGTTTTCATGTCAAGGCTTCTGTAGATCTTTTACTATCCAGATTTTTGCTTTGTTTATTTTTGTATTATTGTTTTCGATGATGATTATCGGTTTAAGGATCGAAATGTCAAACTGGAATGAAAAAAAATACACAGAATTGAAATCCAAGACCCAATTATTCATAATTGAATTTCGAAGAAATTGATCGATTTTTTTTCTTACCTTGCACTTTTGTAAACATGAAATATGCTATAATAAGGCTCAATAACTCGTTCGGTGAGTAGTAATTTGTCAACTGAAATAAATAAATAATATATTCACAGCTTTTGTTTCAAGAGTGGTAATTTTTATTTAAAAAAATAATGTACTCTTACATTTTCAGTACAAAAGTAAAATAAAAATAAAAAACAATTATTACTATAAAATAATATCAAAGCGATGATCGACTGGATGGGTGATGAATGAAAACGATGATTGGAAGTCAGTCACAGTTTAAAATTTTATTCTCACAAAAACCGACGTTTTGTTCACATTGTTGTTATTGTTGCCTTCTTCAGGGATATGTGTAGTCTAGAAATAGAATTATCATGGCATAAATCTAGTTTCACACAAAACGGATATCTCACATTAGAAAAATAAATTGACACACTGTTGAAATTATAGATAAAGCAATAAATAGATAATTTAGACTCTAAAAAGTTTCTATAAAATTCCCTGAGCTCAAATTACAGATCATTTTCATAGAAAACTTCATTATTGTTGCAGGATATTATCAATCTAACCGAATTCTTTTAGATAAATCATGTTATAAGATCATGAACTTCCTTCATTTCGTGCAAATGTCAACTTACAATACTTACATCGTACTAATCGGACATTAGCAACATCTCAATTTGTTCAACTTTTGGTGTATGATTTCTCAATTCGTTGATAGGAGTTCGAACTACTTGTTGTTTTATTTATTATGGAATTATGGATAAAAATATGATTTATATTAAAAAGTCGGCAAGTAGGGCTAGAAACACGTGATCAAATATTTGACAATGTGATTAACCTTAACAATGCTTTATACAACTGGACCTTTATTGATATTAATGTAAATAATTAATATTTTAATGCTATGCATCACTTACCTATTCTGTTAATTTTTCTTAGAGATAACCACTTAACAATTCAGTTGGTGGCACTTTCACTGCAAACTTTAGAGGCTTGTAGCTAATAATAGACTACAAATCCTATGGGCTCTAAGCGCATTCAAGGAAAGGGTCAGAGAATCAGGTTTCAAACATGAAAAATTATAATGCAAATGATAAAATTGTTGAGTTCGAAATATACTTTTCACAAGCTGATGATTATAATAAGTATAAAGTGAATTTAGTATTGTATATAAAATTTACCATTTCACTTAAGTAGATTTTCGTGGAACTCATTGATAAAATTTAACAATTCTTTTAATATTAAATACACTTGAGAATTCATTATTTCATATTGAAATAGTATAACTTAATATTCATTCTACATAAAATATGAGATCTGTACATGTATATTTTTATTATATATAATATATTGAAAAGTTCAGTTTGACTTACAAATTTTATGATTTGTCTTTGAATATTTTAGCTTTCAGACTATGAATTTTTACTTCCTAAACGATAAAGATTGAGTTTTTACTCGATAATTATTACAATTTCATTTTTTCAACAAGCACATTGTAATTTTTAATGTTTATAATACCAGTTTTTTGCATATAAACTTTAAATTTGAGTATTTAAACAATGATTATTGTGAATTGATTGTCAAAACAAAGGTATTATTGCTTAAAAGTGTAATAATTAGTGATCATAACACTGCTTATTGGACATCAATCTTTATTTAGTATAATTCATTTTTTTCCGTGCAGTTGGTTTTTATTTTTTAAGTTAAAATTATGACAGTTGATACATTTTGGAGTAGCATTATTACAATTTTTTATTTCATGGTTTTCTGAACATTTGGGGCAGATCATTTCTTTTTTCTTACATTCTTTGGCAATATGTCCAAAAGCAGAGCATTTATAACATCTTATAATTGAAAAATACTCTGTGCATTTATATCTTCTCCAGTTTAAATAGATTGAGCTCTCATTTATAAACATGTTTTTGGAGTTGGCAATACTGCTTCAATAGCTAAAGACACGTTTTTATTTTGTCTTTACATTTTATCAACTTTTCGTCGCCAAGTAACAATACTTATTCAAAGTGTTAATAATTTATATTATTGTAATAATATCTATAGTTCTATGTGTAAAAATCAAAGTGCGAGACCTCTTTTCCATGAGTTCTGTGAGTGCACAAAATGAGTGTCCTTGATACCGAAAAATTGAGTATGGAAGATAAACTGTCGTTAATAGTGACAAAACTTGCATTATTAGATAAAATAAGCAAGGATGTCGAGCATACGAAAAATGAAATAAAAACATTCTCTAATAAAATCGACAATAATACAAAAAATATTCGAATACTCAGTGGCAAAATCAACAATCAACAAGACACCATAAACCGTTTGGAGAATGTAATAAAAAATAAAAAAAAGAAATCTCCTGTTTTTTGGTGTACAAGAGAATGAAACTAATAAAGAAGATCTTCTAAGCAAAATCAAATTAATTTTATTGGACATTTTAAAGCTCAAGGTCGAAGACGCATTGATTGAGAATATTTATCGTTTGGGTCGCTCGTCACATAAAACCAGACCTGTACTGGTATCTTTTGCTGATATCAATATTAGAAATTCGGTGTGGGTAAAGCGCTCAAATTTTAAAGACACTAAAATTTTTATTAATCAAGATCTTTGCAAAAACGATCAACAAAAGAATAAACAATTGAGGGAAACATTAAAAGAATATAAGAAGCAAGGCATAAATGCAAGAATTGTTCGTAATGAAATACAAATTATTCAAAATTCATTTCCTGGCAATAGTAAAGAAGATAAAACCAGAAACCGAGAGGATTCCGAAGACACCCCAACAAAAACAATCCAAGATGCAAAAAAGCCGCGAACGCAACCTGAAAACGTAGACCACCCTCCTCACAATAGTGTAGATTCAGATGGGGACAATTTTTTATCCAGTTAGGGGAATTTGCTCAACAAAACGTATGTTTATCATATCCCAATGTCAAGGTTAGTAATGTCATTGGAAATAATTCGATCTCAAAGGTTACCACGAATACAAATTCCCCTGTAAATAATGTAAATATTATAATTAATGATAAAAAAACTAATACTAATAAAAAAAAACCTACTACCTGTTGTATAAAAAAAAATTATGTAAGTAGTATGAATAGTAAATGTAATACAGATACACGTTCCCTAAAAAACAATTGTAACCTCAATCTTACTTTTTGGAATATCAGCGGTGTTAATAATCTTTTTTCGTTAGATGAAGAGGCGATTTTGGAACTAGTAAATAGTCATGTGCTATGTTTTTGTGAAACCTGGCATACCAATGATATGTTACGATTACCAGCATTCTTAGAAAACTACAATTTGGTACATAGCAAGGCTACGAAGGTGAAAGATTTGGGTAGAGCTAGTGGTGGACTTTTAATCTTAACAAAAAAACTTCCAAATGCTTCTATGAAGGTAATAGAAAATACTAATTTATGGCTTGTTGTAGAATATATACACAAAAATTTTCAACTTATTATATTTTTTACATATCTAAAACCAACTCTCGAAATCACTTGCATAGATATGCTGGAAGAATTAATTTCTCAAATTACAGATATATATGGCTCACATCAAATAATAATTTTAGGAGATTTTAATTCACATATAGGCCAGTTAAACCAAGTGGAAGCAGAAATTTTCAACTCGCCACACATCTACAAACACAGACTCTCTTCGCACTCACTTATCAATGCCAGAGGTACCCGCTTAGTTTCAGTTATGGAAAATTACGGTTATTTTGTGCTAAATGGTAGAATAAGTGGGGATATACCTGGTAAGTTTACATTTTTTAACGCTTTGGGTAAAAGCACAATAGATTTGGCATGGGCAAATATTAAATGCGCGGAAAACATGATAGATTTCTCAATTAAACCAACTTTATCTTCAACTAACCATAGTATATGTTCACTGACATTTAATACATGCTTTACTAATGAAAACCAAATTTGCTCCTCTAAAACAGCTAATTCATATAGCGTGCGCTTTAGTTTTGATATGAACTGTTTATCCGATTATAAAAAACTGTTAAATAACACGAATAAAATTTACTTCCATAGCCACGATGTAAATAATCTCTCAATAAATTTATCTAATGCAATTAAAGAATCTGCGTGCTTCTCTAGTATGTTACTCGTAAAAAAAGTGAAACCAGACCTTCCCAATAATTACAATCTGAATAAACCTTGGTTTAATAAAGACTGCACTAAAGCAAAAATAATCTGCAAACGTAGCCTGAAGTTATATCAGAAATTTAATGATGACTTACATTTGGGGGAATATTTAGAGAATAAAAAAATATATTTGAATTTACTGAAACAAAATAAATACAACTATCACACAAATATACGTAACAAAATAAATAATGTCAAAAATAATATGGAGTTTTGGCAAACGGTTAAATCTTTAACTTTTAAACAATCAAATAATAACCCGATAAAAATAGAGGATTGGGAATCATTTTACTCTAATCTATCTGAAACCAATTCTGTAACAATGGAATATATTGACTGTACACATCCTTTCTTTGATATAGAATTCACTATTGAAGAATTGAATGCTAGCCTAGCAAAAAGTAAATCAAATAAAGCTCCTGGTGAGGACGGGCTCAATGCGGATTTTTATAAAAATTTACCCCCGAAATGGCTTCACTATTTACTGAATTTCTTTAACACAATTTTTGAACAAGGCACTGTGCCAGATAATTGGACTACCACACAAACATTTTTAATCCATAAAAAGGGTGACAAAAACGATCCACACAATTACCGTGGTATTTCTTTAATTAATTCATGCTGTAAAATATTTACTCAGCTATTACAACAAAGAATTCAACACTGGTGTGAGTTAAATGAGGCGCTTCACGAAAATCAATCAGGTTTTAGAAGTGGTAGAGGTACCATAGATAATATATTTGCTCTCACTTCAATTTCTCATCTTCAACTCAGATTGGCGAAACAAAATTTATACGCAATCTTTGTTGATTTCCGGAAAGCTTTTGATTCCATTAATCACTCTCTCCTCTGGAACAAATTATATAATTTTGGAATATCATCAAAAATCATTCGATTATTACAAAATCTTTATGATAGAGCGTCTCAACAAATTAAAGTGAATAATATGTTATCAAAACCCATTAAAATCTGTAAAGGAGTTTTGCAAGGAGAAATACTTTCCCCATTACTATTTACTATTTTTGTGAATGACATCTGGGAATTTTTTCAGAACTCAGGGGTAAGAGGCGTGAATATTAATGGCAAAGATGAACTGCTTCTTTTAGCTTATGCGGACGATTTGGTTTTGTTCGGCTTTTCACCAGTCGATGTTAGGAAAAAATTACTTTTGCTATATAACTATTGCGAGATTAATTCCTTAGCAGTTAATACTAACAAAACTAAAATTTTGGAATTTCATAAAGGGCGCACTAAAACTTTACACACTCCATTTTCATACAACAGAGAACCAATAGAAAAAGTAAACTCATTTTGCTACTTAGGCTCAACTTTTTCTTCATCCGGTAAATTCAGACTAGCTGCAAAGGAAAACAATAAAAAAGCTGTTATAGCAAATCAAAGAGTAAAATCAATATTGTGTTCAGCTAAATCGGAAGGCTGGGAAGAGAAAGAAAAACTTCTTTACTCCATCATTAAATCTACTGCCTTATACGGTACCGAAGTCTGGGGTGTGTTTCAAACTGGTGCATTGGATAAATGTCAAATCCAATTTTTAAAAAGTATCCTACTACTACCAATTCATACTCCAAATCTATTAATTCGTTTAGAAACAGGTGTAGTACATATTTCAGTTTTAATATGGAAACGCACTCTAAATTTATGGGCTAGATTATTATCACTTATAGATTCTCGAATTCAAAAAAAATTATACAACAGATTGTTTGAATTAGATTCTTCTGCTATTAATAAGCCTGAGTTTAACTGGGCCTCCCAAGTAAAGCTATTTCTTGTGAAAATGGGCCGGGAACACAACTGGCTAAGCCAGACGATAAGTAAAAACGAAATTAGAGACATTATTGCTGAATTTAAAGATTCTCTGTTAGCTGAAGATATAAGTCAACTTGCACATAGCAAGTACAATTCATTTTATAAGTTTTTAAATCCTGAAGGTATCGTCGCACCTCATTTTGAAATTTCCATGCCTATCAAAAAACTTCAGATTATATCGCAAATTCGACTTTCTAGCAAAAAAGGATTAAGTATATACTACAAAGGAATAAAATATTATTTAGATGCAGTACAACTATGTACTATCTGTAACATGCACAAAGCGGAAAACCTTTTCCATTTTTTTATAGAATGCCCATTTTATAATCACCTGAGAATATCGTATCTAAGCAAGTATAGTGTCAATCAATTGAAAGAAGAGAATATTCACATTCTCTTTACAAATCTTACCATTGATAAAATAAATAGTATTTTCTATTATGTCATAGCTGCCTTAAGAATTCGTAGCTTTTGTTTATTCGAATAAAATCATTGTTGTACATATCTCATGACTTTTTCTATTTTCCACATTAATTGTACCTAAATCTCAGATTTTCAAAGAAAACTGACTGTGTTTACCACAGAAACCAAATTTTTACAAAAACGTTCCTGTCGCATGAATCTTAGTTAATTTTACTATAGTCGGCATCAACAATTTCCACGAAATTGATACTATTTTGAGTAGCTTGACAACTACAAGCGCTTCAAAATTTAGGTTGACGGCTGCGATGCAAGTACTACTCTAAAACACTAGTAGTAACAGTACTTCAAGTTAAATTCTCAGAAATTCTTTATTAATTCAAATTCTTCTTGGTGGCCTTGCTATTATCAAAATTATCCATATAATCAACATTTAAAATAAAAACAAAAAAAAAAAAAGATGGGAAAAGAAAAATATGATATATTGGTTTGAAGATATTTAGGGTTTTCTTTTACTTCTGTTTACTGGGTTTTGTATTGTATAATATATTATAGTGTATTCAAACTAAAGTTATTATTTAAGCTATGAAAAATGTATTTATTACTCTCAAGTTTTGTCAATCCATTTGTATGGGGTTTTCCCAATAACGAGTTAAATAAATAATAATAATAATATAATAATTATAAACATGTTTCTTATTAGTGGACTGACTTGAATAATTAAATTCGCAGTTTTCGACTCCTCACGCGATACAACTTTTATAATTTTTATATCTTTGGAATGATTTTCGTCCAAGTTATTTTGTTTTACTATATTTTTGATCAATTGATTGTTATCTGTGATATCGTCTTTATTTAGACCATATATAATAAGATGTGGAGTGAATTTCTTCGGTTCATATATCTTATAATTCTCCTTTTCCGTACTTAGTTTGGATTTTATTTTATTCAAAGATTCTTCATTTCTACAATTTATGAGAATACCTCCCTGCTTTGAATTTTTGATATTATTTATAGCCAGCGATAAATTCACTGGATCAATTGAATTTTTAATTTGCTCTCTCGTTTTGGTTGAATTTTGTTCTGAGTGGTTCGGATTAATCACTAATATTTTGTCTGCAGATTTCGCTACTACTGAGGAGTACGATTTAACTGAGTGAATGTTAGGTGTCACTACTTGGCTGATATTGGCAAAACTGTTGATTTTATCTCCAGAAACATTTTTTGTTTTCAATTTATATTCCAATTCACTGATCTTGAAAGACTGTAATTCATTTACTTTTTCCATTTCTTTGATTAATTTACGCAGATTCTCGATTTCTCGTTTCAAATAAGTATTTTCCAAGTTCATATTGTCACTTAAGTTGTTTTGACTTACGTTCAAGGCCAAAGATTTATTCTGACAGTCTTCGCATATCCAGTTTTCTTCATCATTAAATTTTCTCATCTCTTCGATTGTTAGATCAACACAACCAATATGAAAATATCTATTACACTCACTACTACATGTAATTTTATCATCATATCTTGACACTTTTTTGCTACATTTTTCACACACTGATAAGCTCGCACCTCAACTACCTGGCGCCATTTTAAGATATTTTAAGACTCTGTAAATCTTTTCAGAAGCAAGATCTTGCTTCAAAAGTGCGTTATATGGCAGAATCTAGCACCAAATACATCATATTCCGTGTTTTTAGAGAGCTATTTGCAGTTTTACAAACTTTGGAATAAATCGAAATCACGCTTTTCCGCGCAAATTTTCAAAATCAGAAAGTTCATATTCCTATTCAGGACCTCATAATATGTATGAATCTATTGACAAAAACATTATATTTTGTGTTTTCAGAGTGCTATCTGCAGTTATATGGAGTTTGGAATAAGTCAAAATTACCACATTCTGAGCAGTTTCAAAGTATCGCAAATCACATAAATCAATCCAATACAACAAAAAACGCATTAACCCGTCCTCAAATGCACAAAATCTTGCGTTCTCAGCAAGTTATCGGCGTTTTCTCTGAGTCTTGTTGAGAAATTTTCGACTCTGTAAATCTGCTCAGAAGCAAGATTTTGCTTCAAATGTGCGTTAAATGGCGAAATCTAGCACCAAATACATCATATTTCGTGTTTTCAGAGTGCTATTTGCTGTTTTACAAACTTTGGAATAAGTCAAAATTCACGCTTTTCCGCGCAGATTTTCACAATCAAGGAGTTCATATTCCTATTCAGGACCTCATAATATGTATGAATTCTTCGACAAAAACAATATATTTTGTGTTTTCAGAGCGCTATCTGCAGTTATATGAAGTTTGAAATAAGTCAAAATTACCACATTCTGAGAAGTTACAAAGTATCGCAAATCACATAAATCTATCCAATACAACATAATACGCCTGAATCCGTCCTAAAATGCACAAAATTTTGCGTTTATAGCAAGTTATTGGCGTTTATTCTGACTCTCGTTGAGAAGTTTTTGACTCTGTAAATCTTCTCAGAAGCAAGATTTTGCATCAAAAGTGCGTTATATGGCAGAATCTAGCACCAAATACATCATATTCCGTGTTTTAGAGTGCTATTTGCAGTTTTACAAACTTTGAAATAAATCGAAATCACGCTTTTCCGCGCAAATTTTCACAATCAGAAAGTTCATATTCCCATTCAGGACCTCATGATATGTATGAATCTATTGACAAAAACATCATATTTTGTGTTTTCAGAGTGCTATCTGCAGTTATATGGAGTTTGAAATAAGTCAAAATTACCACATTCTGAGCAGTTTCAAAGTATCGCAAATCACATATATCTATCCAATACAACAAAAAACGCATGAATCCGTCCTCAAATGCACTAAATTTTGCGATTCCAGCAAGTTATCGGCGTTTTTTCTGAGTCTCGTTGAGAAATTTTTGACTCTTTAAATCTGCTCAGAGGCCAGATTTTGCTTCAAAAGTGCGTTATCTGGCAAAATCTAGCACCAAATACATCATATTTCGTGTTTTTAGAGTGCTATTTGCAGTTTTACAAACTTTGGAATAAGTCGAAATCACGCTTTTCCGCGCAAATTTTCACAATCAAAAAGTTCATATTCCTATTCAGGACCTCATAATATGTATGAATCTATTGACAAAAACATCATATTCCGTGTTTTCCAAGCGCTATCTGCAGTTATATGAAGTTTGAAATAAGTCGAAATTACCACATTCTGAGCAGTTTCAAAGTATCGCAAATCACATAAGTCTATCCAATACAACATAATACGCATGAATCCGTCCTCAAATGCACAAAATTTTGCGTTTCCAGCAGGTTATCGGCGTTTTTCCTGAGTCTCGTTAGGCAATTTTTGACTCTGTAAATCTGCTCAGAAGTAAGATTTTGCTTCAAAAGTGCGTTATATGGCAGAATCTAGCACCAAATACATCATATTTCGTGTTTTTAGAGTGCTATTTGCAGTTTTACAAACTTTTCAATGAGTCGAAATCACGCTTTTCCGCGCAAATTTTCACATTCAAGAAGTTCATATTCCTATTCAGGACCTCATAACATGTATGAATTTATTGACAAAAACATTATATCTCGTGTTTTCAGAGCGCTATCTGCAGTTATATGAAGTTTGAAATGAGTCAAAATTACCACATTCTGAGCAGTTCCAAAGTATCGCAAATCACATAAATCTATCCAATACAAATAATACGCATGAATCAGTCCTCAATTGCACAAAATTTTGCGTTTCCAGCAAGTTATCGGCGTTTTTTCTGAGTCTTGTTGAGAAATTTTTGACTATGGTGAATAATAACTCTCAACCTTTAAATTTTAATGTTTCAAACACTTAAAATCTCCTATCTCATTTAAAGAATTTCACGTATCAACACTATTTTTTAAATATATATAATAGTAAATATTCCTATCTTGATTTGAAATTTCGTTATTTTAAACAATAAGAACTAGCAATTCTTTCAGTAAAATATTTACTTGTACAATATACTTATCGAAGTTTGAATTTTCATTTTTTTAAATATCAATAAATATTTTCTCTATCAATAATTGGTTCTTGAATGCAATATTGTATTTTTCTTTCATTTCAGTTTGACATTTCGATCTTTTAACAAAGAATCACCATCAGAGAATTATGATAAAAAGGAAACACGGCAAGTATCAAGATAATGAAAAATATACAGCAGATCAGATGAAAACGTAAATTATACATATAGGACAAAAAGAACAATGAACTTCTGACATTCATTCAAGGTTTGAGGAAAAACAACACGAGAGAGCCTCAAGCAGAGGAATTTATAATATTAGTCTTGACAAATATCATTGTGACTTGAATTATTTTTCCCTTTGTTTGAGGTATTCTCACATGGTTTTACTTGAAACTTGGATGAATTGCAGGAGATTATTGATTCTTTTTGTTGTAAATGTTGAGTCCACGTTTTCATGTCAAGGCTTCTGTAGATCTTTTACTATCCAGATTTTTGCTTTGTTTATTTTTGTATTATTGTTTTCGATGATGATTATCGGTTTAAGGATCGAAATGTCTAACTGGAATGAAAAAAAATACACAGAATTGGAATCCAAGACCCAATTATTCATAATTGAATTTCGAAGAAATTGATCGATTTTTTTTCTTACCTTGCACTTTTGTAAACATGAAATATGCTATAATAAGGCTCAATAACTCGTTCGGTGAGTAGTAATTTGTCAACTGAAATAAATAAATAATATATTCACAGCTTTTGTTTCAAGAGTGGTAATTTTTATTTAAAAAAATAATGTACTCTTACATTTTCAGTACAAAAGTAAAATAAAAATAAAAAACAATTATTACTATAAAATAATATCAAAGCGATGATCGACTGGATGGGTGATGAATGAAAACGATGATTGGAAGTCAGTCACAGTTTAAAATTTTATTCTCACAAAAACCGACGTTTTGTTCACATTGTTGTTATTGTTGCCTTCTTCAGGGATATGTGTAGTCTAGAAATAGAATTATCATGGCATAAATCTAGTTTCACACAAAACGGATATCTCACATTAGAAAAATAAATTGACACACTGTTGAAATTATAGATAAAGCAATAAATAGATAATTTAGACTCTAAAAAGTTTCTATAAAATTCCCTGAGCTCAAATTACAGATCATTTTCATAGAAAACTTCATTATTGTTGCAGGATATTATCAATCTAACCGAATTCTTTTAGATAAATCATGTTATAAGATCATGAACTTCCTTCATTTCGTGCAAATGTCAACTTACAATACTTACATCGTACTAATCGGACATTAGCAACATCTCAATTTGTTCAACTTTTGGTGTATGATTTCTCAATTCGTTGATAGGAGTTCGAACTACTTGTTGTTTTATTTATTATGGAATTATGGATAAAAATATGATTTATATTAAAAAGTCGGCAAGTAGAGCTAGAAAGACGTGATCAAATATTTGACAATGTGATTAACCTTAACAATGCTTTATACAACTGGACCTTTATTGATATTAATGTAAATAATTAATATTTTAATGCTATGCATCACTTACCTATTCTGTTAATTTTTCTTAGAGATAACCACTTAACAATTCAGTTGGTGGCACTTTCACTGCAAACTTTAGAGGCTTGTAGCTAATAATAGACTACAAATCCTATGGGCTCTAAGCGCATTCAAGGAAAGGGTCAGAGAATCAGGTTTCAAACATGAAAAATTATAATGCAAATGATAAAATTGTTGAGTTCGAAATATACTTTTCACAAGCTGATGATTATAATAAGTATAAAGTGAATTTAGTATTGTATATAAAATTTACCATTTCACTTAAGTAGATTTTCGTGGAACTCATTGATAAAATTTAACAATTCTTTTAATATTAAATACACTTGAGAATTCATTATTTCATATTGAAATAGTATAACTTAATATTCATTCTACATAAAATATGAGATCTGTACATGTATATTTTTATTATATATAATATATTGAAAAGTTCAGTTTGACTTACAAATTTTATGATTTGTCTTTGAATATTTTAGCTTTCAGACTATGAATTTTTACTTCCTAAACGATAAAGATTGAGTTTTTACTCGATAATTATTACAATTTCATTTTTTCAACAAGCACATTGTAATTTTTAATGTTTATAATACCAGTTTTTTGCATATAAACTTTAAATTTGAGTATTTAAACAATGATTATTGTGAATTGATTGTCAAAACAAAGGTATTATTGCTTAAAAGTGTAATAATTAGTGATCATAACACTGCTTATTGGACATCAATCTTTATTTAGTATAATTCATTTTTTTCCGTGCAGTTGGTTTTTATTTTTTAAGTTAAAATTATGACAGTTGATACATTTTGGAGTAGCATTATTACAATTTTTTATTTCATGGTTTTCTGAACATTTGGGGCAGATCATTTCTTTTTTCTTACATTCTTTGGCAATATGTCCAAAAGCAGAGCATTTATAACATCTTATAATTCAAAAATACTCTGTGCATTTATATCTTCTCCAGTTAAAATAGATTGAGCTCTCATTTATAAACATGTTTCTTATTAGTGGACTGACTTGAATAATTAAATTCGCAGTTTTCGACTCCTCACGCGATACAACTTTTATAATTTTTATATCTTTGGAATGATTTTCGTCCAAGTTATTTTGTTTTACTATATTTTTGATCAATTGATTGTTATCTGTGATATCGTCTTTATTTAGACCATATATAATAAGATGTGGAGTGAATTTCTTCGGTTCATATATCTTATAATTCTCCTTTTCCGTACTTAGTTTGGATTTTATTTTATTCAAAGATTCTTCATTTCTACAATTTATGAGAATACCTCCCTGCATTGAATTTTTGATATTATTTATAGCCAGCGATAAATTCACTGGATCAATTGAATTTTTAATTTGCTCTCTCGTTTTGGTTGAATTTTGTTCTGAGTGGTTCGGATTAATCACTAATATTTTGTCTGCAGATTTCGCTACTACTGAGGAGTACGATTTAACTGAGTGAATGTTAGGTGTCACTACTTGGCTGATATTGGCAAAACTGTTGATTTTATCTCCAGAAACATTTTTTGTTTTCAATTTATATTCCAATTCACTGATCTTGAAAGACTGTAATTCATTTACTTTTTCCATTTCTTTGATTAATTTACGCAGATTCTCGATTTCTCGTTTCAAATAAGTATTTTCCAAGTTCATATTGTCACTTAAGTTGTTTTGACTTACGTTCAAGGCCAAAGATTTATTCTGACAGTCTTCGCATATCCAGTTTTCATCATCATTAAATTTTCTCATCTCTTCGATTGTTAGATCAACACAACCAATATGAAAATATCTATTACACTCACTACTACATGTAATTTTATCATCATATCTTGACACTTTTTTGCTACATTTTTCACACACTGATAAGCTCGCACCTCAACTACCTGGCGCCATTTTAAGATATTTTAAGACTCTGTAAATCTTTTCAGAAGCAAGATCTTGCTTCAAAAGTGCGTTATATGGCAGAATCTAGCACCAAATACATCATATTCCGTGTTTTGAGAGAGCTATTTGCAGTTTTACAAACTTTGAAATAAATCGAAATCACGCTTTTCCGCGCAAATTTTCACAATCAGAAAGTTCATATTCCTATTCAGGACCTCATGATATGTATGAATCTATTGACAAAAACATCATATTTTGTGTTTTCAGAGTGCTATCTGCAGTTATATGGAGTTTGAAATAAGTCAAAATTACCACATTCTGAGCAGTTTCAAAGTATCGCAAATCACATATATCTATCCAATACAACATGATACGCATGAATCCGTCCTCAAATGCACTAAATTTTGCGATTCCAGCAAGTTATCGGCGTTTTTTCTGAGTCTCGTTGAGAAATTTTTGACTCTTTAAATCTGCTCAGAGGCCAGATTTTGCTTCAAAAGTGCGTTATCTGGCAAAATCTAGCACCAAATACATCATATTTCGTGTTTTTAGAGTGCTATTTGCAGTTTCACAAACTTTGGAATAAGTCGAAATCACGCTTTTCCGCGCAAATTTTCACAATCAAAAAGTTCATATTCCTATTCAGGACCTCATAATATGTATGAATCTATTGACAAAAACATCATATTCCGTGTTTTCCAAGCGCTATCTGCAGTTATATGAAGTTTGAAATAAGTCGAAATTACCACATTCTGAGCAGTTTCAAAGTATCGCAAATCACATAAGTCTATCCAATACAACATAATACGCATGAATCCGTCCTCAAATGCACAAAATTTTGCGTTTCCAGCAGGTTATCGGCGTTTTTTCTGAGTCTTGTTGAGAAATTTTTGACTCTGTAAATCTTCTCAGAAGCAAGATTTTGCTTCAAAAGTGCGTTATAAGGCAGAATCTAGCACCAAATACATCATATTTCGTGTTTTTAGAGTGCTATTTGCAGTTTTACAAACTTTGGAATAAGTCGAAATCACTCTTTTCCGCGCAGATTTTCACAATCAAAAAGTTTATATTCCTATTCAGGACCTCATAACATGTATGAATTTATTGACAAAAGCATTATATATCGTGTTTTCAGAGCGCTGTCTGCAGTTATATGAAGTATGGAATAAGTCAAAATTACCACATTCTGAGCAGTTTCAAAGTATCGCAAAAAACATAAATCTATCGAATACAACATAATACGCGTGAATCCGTCCTCAGATGCACAAAATTTAGCGTTTCCAGCAAGTTATCGGCGTTTTCTCTGAGTCTCGTTGAGAAATTTTTGACTCTGTAAATCTGCTCAGAAGCATGATTTTGCTCCAAAAGTGCGTTATCTGGCAGACTCTAGCACCAAATACATCATATTCCGTGTTTTTAGAGTGCTATTTGCAGTTTTACAATCTTTGGAATAAGTCGAAATCACGCTTTTCCGCGCAGATTTTCACAATCAAAAAGTTCATATTCCTATTCAGGACCTCATAATATGTATGAATCTATTGACAAAAACATCATATTGCGTGTTTTCAGAGCGCCATCTGCAGATATATGAAGTTTGAAATAAGTCAAAATTACCACATTCTGAGCAGTTTCAAAGTATCGCAAATCACATAAATCTATCCAATACAACATAATACGCATGAATCCGTCCTCAAATGCACAAAATTTTGCGTTTCCAGCAAGTTATCGCCGTTTTTCTGAGTCTTTCTGAGAAATTTTTGACTATGTTAATCTGCTCAGAAGCAAGATTTTGCTTTAAAAGTGCGTTATATGGCAGAATTTAGCACCAAATACATCATATTTTGTGTTTTTAGAGTTCTATTTGCTGTTTTACAAACTCTGGAATGAGTCGAAATCACGCTTTTCCGCACAGATTTTCACAATCAAAAAGTTCATATTCCTATTCAGGGTCTCATAATATAAATGAATCTATTAACAAAAATATCATATTCCGTGTTTTCAGAGCGCTATCTGCAGATATATGAAGTTTGAAATAAGTCAAAATTTCCACATTCTGAGCAGTTTCAAAGTATTGCAAATCACATAATTCCATCCAATACAGCATAATACGCATGAATCCGTCCTCAAATGCACATAATTTTGCGTTTCCAGCAAATTATCGCCGTTTTTTCTGAGTCTCGTTGAGAAATTTTGGACTTCGTAATTCTGCTCAGAAGTAAGATTTTGCTTCAAAAGTGCGTTATATGGCAGAATCTAGCACCAAATACATCATATTTTGTGTTTTGAAGTACTATTTGCAGTTTTACGAACTTTGGAATAAGTCGGAATCACGCTTTTCCGCCCGGTTTTTCACAATCAATGAGTTCATATTCCTATTCATGATCCCATAATATGAATGAATCTATTGACAAAAACATCATATTTCGTATTTTCAGAGCGCTATCTGCAGTTATATAAGGTTTGAAACAAGTCAAAAATCCACATTCTGAGCAGTTTCAAAGTATCGCAAATCACATAAATCTATCCAATACAACATAATACGCATGATTCCGTCCTCAGATGCACAAAATTTAGCGTTTCCAGCAAGTTATCGGCGTTTTCTCTGAGTCTCGTTGAGAAATTTTTGACTCTGTAAATCTGCTCAGAAGCATGATTTTGCTCCAAAAGTGCGTTATATGGCAGAATCTAGCACCAAATACATCATATTTTGTGTTTTAAAGTACTATTTGCAGTTTTAAGAACTTTGGAATAAGTCGGAATCACGCTTTTCCGCGCAGATTTTCACAATCAAAGAGTTCATATTCCTTTTCAGGATCCCATAATATGAATGAATCCATTGATAAAAACATCATATTTCGTGTTTTCAGAGCGCTATCTGCAGTTATATAAAGTTTGAAACAAGTGAAAATCCACATTCTGAGCAGTTTAAAGTATCGCAAATCACATAAATCTATCCAATACAACATAATACGCATGAATCCGTCCTCAGATGCACAAAATTTAGCGTTTCCAGCAAGTTATCGGCGTTTTCTCTGAGTCTCGTTGAGAAATTTTTGACTCTGTAAATCTGCTCAGAAGCAAGATTTTGCCTCAAAAGTTCGTTATATGGCAGAATCTAGCACCAAATACATCATATTTCGTGTTTTTAGAGTGTTATTCGCAGTTTTACAAACTTTGGAATAAGTCGAAATCACGCTTTTTCGCGCAAGTTTTTACAATCAAAAAGTTCATATTCCTATTCAGGACCTCTTAATATGTATGAATCTATTGACAAAAACATCATATTTCGTGTTTTCAGAGCGCTATCTGCAGTTATATGAAATTTGAAATTAGTCAAAATTACCACATTCTGAGCAGTTTCAAAGTATCGCAAATCACATAAATCTATCCTAAAACAACATAATACGCATAAATCCGTCCTCAAATGCACAAATTTTTGCGTTTCCAGCAAGTAATCGCCGTTTTTCTGAGTTTCGTTGAGAGATTTTTGACTCTGTAAATCTGCTCAGAAGCAAGATTTTGCTTCAAAAGTGCGTTATATGGCAGAATCTAGCACCAAATACATCATATTTCGTGTTCTTAGATTGCTATTAGCGGTTTTACAAACTTTGGAATAAGACTAAGTCACGCTTTTCCGCGCAGATTTTCACAATCAAAAAGTTCATATTCCTATTCAGGACCTCATAATATGTATGAATCTATCGACAAAATATCATAATTCGTGTTTTTAGAGCGCTATCTGCAGTCATATGAAGTTTGAAATAAGTCAAAATTACCACATTCTGAGCAGTTTCAAAGTATCGCAAATCACATAAATCTGTCCAATACAACATATACGCATGAATCCGTCCTCAAATGCACAAAATCAAGCGTTTCCAGCAAGTTATCGCGCTTTTTCTGAGTCTCGTTGAGAAATTTTTGACTGTAAATCTGCTCAAAAGAAAGATTTTGCTCCAAAAGTGCGTTATTTGGCAGAATCTAGCACCAAATACATCATATTTCGTGTTTTCAGAGTGCTATTAGCGGTTTTACAAACTTTGGAATAAGATGAAATCACGCTTTCCCCGCGCAGATTTTCACAATCAAAAAGTTTATACTCCTATTCAGGACCTCATAATATGTATGAATCTATCAACAAAAACAATATATTTCGTGTTTTCAGAGCGCTATCTGCAATTATATGAAGTTTGAAATAAGTCAAAATTACCACACTCTGAGCAGTTTCAAAGTATCGCAAATCACATAAATCTATCCAATACAACATGATACGCATGAATCCGTCTTCAAATGCACAAAATTTTGCGTTTTCAAGCAAGTTATTGGCGTTTTTTCTGAGTCTCGTTGAGAAATTTTTGACTCTGTAAATCTGCTCAGAAGCAAGATTTTGCTTCAAAAGTGCGTTATATGGCAGAATCTAGCACCAAATGCTCCATATTTCGTGTTTTTAGAGTGCTACTTGCAGTCTTACAAACTTTGGAAGAAGTCGAAATCACGCTCTTTCGCGCAGATTTTCACAATCAAAAAGTTCATATTCCTTTTCAGGACCTCATAATATGTATGAATCGATTGACAAAAACATCAAATTTCGTGTTTTCAGAGCGCTATCTGCGGTTATATGAAATTTGAAATGAGACAGAATTACCACATTCTGAGCTGTTTAAATGTATCGCAAATGAAATAAATCTATCCAATACAACATAATACGCATGAATCCGTCCTCAAATGCACCAAATTTTTCGTTCCCAGCAAGTTATCTGGCGTTTTTTTCTGAGTCTCGTTGAGAAATTTTTGACCCTGTTTATCTGCTCAGAAGCACGATTTTGCTTCAAATATGCGTTATATGGCAGAATGCAGCACCAAATACATCATATTTCGTGTTTTCAGAGTGCTATTTGCAGTTTTACAAACTTTTGAATAAGTCGAAATCACGCTTATCCGCGCAGATTTTCACAATCAAAAAGTTTATATTCCTATTCAGGACCTAATAATATGTATGAATCTTGACAAAAACATCTTATTTCGTGTTTTAAGAGCGCTATCTGCAGTTATATAGAGTTTGAAATAAGTCAAAATTACCACATTCAGAGCAGTTTCAAAGTATCGCAAATCACATAAATCTATCCAATACAACATAATTCGCATGATTCCGTCCTCAGATGCACTAATTTTTGCGTTTCCAGCAGGTTATTGGCTTTTTTTCTGAGCCTCGTTGGGAAATTTTTGACTCTGTAAATCTGCTCAGAAGCATTATTTTGCTTCAAAAGTGCGTTATATGGCAGAATCTAGCACTGAATACATCATATTTCGTGTTTTAGAGTGCTATTTGTAGTCTTACAAACTTTGGACTAAGTCGAAATCACGCTTTTCCGCGCAGATTTTCACAATCAAAAAGTTCATATTTCTATTCAGGACCTCATAATATTTATGAACCTATTGACAAAAACATCATATTTCGTGTTTTCAGAGCGCTATCTGCAGTTATATGAAGTTTGAAATAAGTCAAAATTACCACATTCTGAGCGGTTTCAAAGTATCGCAAATCACATAAATCTATCCAATACAACATAATTCGCCTTAATTCGTCCTTAAATGCACAACATTTTGCGTTTGCAGCAAGTTATCGGCGTTTTATCTAAGTCTCGTTGAGAAATTTTTGACTCTGTATATCTGCTCAGAAGTAGGATTCTGCTCAAAAAGTGCGTTATATGGCAGAATCTACACCAAGTACATCATATTTCGTGTTTTTAGAGGGCTATTTGCAGTTTCACAAACTTTGGAATAAGTCGAAATCACGCTTCTCCGCGCAAATTTTCACAATAAAAAAGTTCATATTCATATTCAGGACCTCATAATATGTATGAATCTATTGACGAAAACATCATATTTCGTGTTTTCAGAGCGCTATCTGCAGTTATATGAAGTTTGAAATTAGTCAAAACTTACCACATTCTGAGCAGTTCCAAAGTATCGCAAATCACATAAATCTATCCAATACAACTTAATAAGCATGAAATCCGTTCTCAAAAGCACTAAATTTTGCGTTCCAGCAAGTTATCGGCGCTTTTTCTGAATCTCGTTGAGAAATTTTTGACTCGGTAAATCTGCTCGGAAGCAAGATTTTGCTTCAAAAGTGCGTTATACGGCAGAATCCAGCACCAAATACATCATATTTCGTGTTTTCAGAGTGCTATTTGCAGTTCTACAAACTTTTGAATAAGTCGAAATCACGCTTATCCGCGCAAATTTTTACAATCAAAAAGTTTATATTCCTATTGAGGACCTCATAATATGTATGAAATCTATTGACAAAAATATCTTATTTCGTGTTTTTAGAGCGCTATCTGCAGTTATATAAGTTTGAAATAAGTCAAAATTACCACATTCAGAGCAGTTTCAAAGTATCGCAAATCACATAAATCTATCCAATACAACATAATACGCATGAATCCGTCCTCAGATGCACAAATTTTTGCGTTTCCAGCAGGTTATCGGCTTTTTCTCTGAGCCCTCGTTGGGAAATTTTGACTCTGTAAATCTGCTCAGAAGCATTATTTTGCTTCAAAAGTGCGTTATATGGCAGAATCTAGCACTAAATACATCATATTTCGTGTTTTTAGAGTGCTATTTGTAGTCTTACAAACTTTGGAATAAGTCGAAATCACGCTTTTCCGCGCAGATTTTCACAATCAAAAAGTTCATATTCCTATTCAGGACCTCATAATATTTATGAATCTATTGACAAAAACATCATATTTCGTGTTTTCAGAGCGCTATCTGCAGTTATATGAAGTTTGAAATAAGTCAAAAATTACCAACATTCTGAGCGGTTTCAAAGTATCGCAAATCACATAAATCTATCCAATACAACATAATTCGCCTGAATCCGTCCTTAAATGCACAACATTTTGCGTTTGCAGCAAGTTATCGGCGTTTTATCTAAGTCTCGTTGAGAAATTTTTGACTGTAAATCTGCTCAGAAGCAAGATTTTGCTTCAAAAGTGCGTTATATGGCAGAAGTCTAGCACCAAATACATCATATTTCGTGTTCTTAGAGTGCTATTTGCAGTTTTGAAAACTTTGGAATAAGTCGAAAATCACGCTTTTCCGCGCAGATTTTCACAATCAAAAAGTTCATATTCCTATTCAGGTCCTCATAATATGTATGAATCTGTTGACAAAAACATCATATTTCGTGTTTTCAGAGCGCTATCTGCAGTTATATGAAGTTTGAAATAAGTCAAAATTATCACATTCTGAGCAGTTTCAAAGTATCGCAAATCACATAAATCTATCCAATACAACATAATGCGCCTGAATCCGTCCTCAAATGCACAAAATTGGCGTTTCCAGCAAGTTATTGGCGTTTTATCTGTGTCTCGTTGAGAAATTTTTGGCTGTAATCTGCTCAGAAGCAAGATTTTGCTTCAAAAGTGCGTTATATGGAAGAATCTAGCACCAAATACATCATATTTCGTGTTTTTAGAGTGCTATTTGCAGTTTTACAAACTTTGGAATAAGTCGAAATCACGCTTTTCCGCGCAGATTTTCACAATCAAAAAGTTCATAATCCTATTCAGGACCTCATAATATGTATGAATCTATTGACATTAACATCATATTTCGTGTTTTCAGAGCGCTATCTGCAGTTATATGAAGTTTGAAATAAGTCAAAATTACCACATTCTGAGCAGCTTCAAAGTATAGCAAATCACATAAATCTATCCAATACAACATTATACGCATGAATCCGTCCTGGAATGCACAAAATTCTGCGTTTCCAGCAAGTGATCGGCGTTTTCTCTAAGTCTCGTTGAGAAATTTTTGACTCTGTAAATCTGCTCAGATGCAAGATTTTGCTTCAAAAGTGCGTTATATGGCAGAATCTAGCACCAAATACATCATATTTCGTGTTTTTAGAGTACTATTTGCAGTTTTACAAACTTTGGTATGAGTCTAAATCACGCTTTTCCGCGCAAATTTTCACAATCAAAAAGTCCATACTTCTATTCAGAACCTTATAATATGTATGAATCTATTAACAAAAACATCATATTTCGTGTTTTCAGAGCGCTTTCTGCAGTTATGTGAAGTTTGAAATAAGTCTAAATTACCACATTCTGAGCAGTTTCAAAGTATCGCAAATCACATGAATCTATAAAATACAACATAATCTGCATGAATCCGTCCTCAAATGCACAAAATTTTGCGTTTCCAGCAAGTAATCGGCGTTTTTTCTGAGTCTTGTTGAGAAATTTCCGACTCTGTAGATCTGCTCAGAAGCAAGATTTTGCTTCAAAAGTGCGTTATATGGCAGAATCTAGCACCAAATACATCATATTTTGTGTTTTTAGAGTGCTATTTGCTGTTTTACAAACTCTGGAATTAGTCGTAATCACGCATTTTCCGCGCAGATTTTCACAATCAAAAAGTTTATATTCCTATTCAGGACCCCCATAATATATATGAATCTATTAACAAAAATATCAAAGTCCGTGTTTTCAGAGCGCAGATATATGAAGTTTGAAAAAAGTCAAATTACCACATTCTGAGCAGTTCCAAAGTATCGCAAATCACATAAATCTATCCAATACAACATAATACGCATGAATCCGTCCTCAAATGCACAAAATTTTGCGTTTCCAGCAGGTTATCGGCGTTTTTCCTGAGTCTCGTTGAGGAATTTTTGACTCAATAAATCTGCTCAGAAGCAAGATTTTGCTTCAAAAGTGCGTTATATGGCAGAATCTAGCACCAAATACATCATATTTCGTGTTTTTAGAGTTTCATTTGCAGTTTTACAAACTTTGGAATGAGTCGAAATCACGCTTTTCCGCGCAGATTTTCACAATCAAAAAGCTCATATTCCTATTCAGGACCTCATAATATGTATGAATCTATTAACAAAAACATGATATTTTGTGTTTTCAGAGCGCTATCTTCGGTTATATGAAGTTTGAAATAAGTCAAAATTACCACATTCAGAGCAGATTCAAAATATCGCAAATCACATAAATCTATCCAATACAACATAATACGCATGGATCAGTCCTCAAATGAACAAAATTTTGCGTTTCCAGCAAGTTATCGGCGCTTTTTCTGAGTCTCGTTGAGAAATTTTTGACCCAATAAATCTGCCCAGAAGCAAGATTTTGCTTCAAATGTGTGTTATATGGCAGAATCTAGCACCAAATACATCATATTCCGTGTTTTCAGAGGGCTATTTGCAGTTTTACAAACTTTGGAATAAGTCGAAATCACGCTTTTCCGCGCAAATTTTCACAATTAAAAAGTTCATATTCATATTCAGGACCTCATAATATGTATAAATCTATTGACGAAAACATCATATTTCGTGTTTTTAGAGCGCTATCTGCAGTTATATGAAGTTTGAAATAAGTCAAAATTACCACATTCTTAGCAGTTTTAAAGTATCGCAAATCACATAAATCTATCCAATACAACATAATACGCATGAATCCGTCCTCAAATGCACAAAATTTGCCGTTTCTAGCGAGTTATCAGCGTTTTTTCTGTATCTCGTTGAGAAATTTTTGACTCTGTAAATCTGCTCAGAAGCAAGATTTTGCTCAAAAAGTGCGTTATCTGGCAGAATCTAGCACCAAATACATCATATTTCGTGTCTTTAGAGTGCTATTTGCAGTTTTACAAACTTTGGAATGAGTCAAAATCACGCTTTTCCGCGCAGATTTTCACAATGAGAAGTTTATATTCCTATTCAGGACCCCATGATATGTATGAATCTATTGACAAAAACATCATATTTCGTGTTTTCAGAGCGCTATCTGCAGTTATATGAAGTTTGAAATAAGTCAAAATTACCACATTCTGAGCAGTTTTGAAGTATCGCAAATCACATAAATCTATCCAATACAACATAAAACGCATGAATCCGTCCTCAAATGCACTAAATTTTGCGTTTCCAGCAAGTTATCGGCGTTTTTTCTGAGTCTCGTTGAGAAATTTTTGACTCTGTAAATCTGCTCAGAAGCAAGATTCTGCTTCAAAAGTGCGTTATACGGCAGAATCCAGCACCAAATACATCATATTTCGTGTTTTCAGAGTGCTATTTGCAGTTTTACAAACTTTAGAATAAGTCGAAATCACGCTTATCCGCGCAGATTTTCACGATCAGAAAGTTCATATTCCTATTCAGGACCTCATAATATGTATAAATCTATTGACAAAAACATCATATTTCGTGTTTTTAGAGCGCTATCTGCAGTTATATAAAGTTTGAAATAAGTCAAAATTACCACATTCAGAGCAGTTTCAAAGTATCGCAAATCACATACATCTATCCAATACAACATAATACGCATGAATCCGTCCTCAGATGCACAAAATTTTGCGTTTCCAGCAGGTTATCGGCTTTTTTTCTGAGTCTCGTTGGGAAATTTTTGACTCTGTAAATTTGCTCAGAAGCATTATTTTGCTTTAAAAGTGCGTTATATGGCAGAATCTAGCACCAAATACATCATATTCCGTGTTTTTAGAGTGCTATTTATAATTTTACAAACTTTGGAATAAGTCGAAATCACGCTTTTCCGCGCAGATTTTCACGATCAAAAAGTTCATATTCCTATTCAGGACCTCATAATATGTATGAATCTATTGACAAAAACATCATATTTCGTGTTTTCAGAGCGCTATCTGCAGTTATATGAAGTTTGAAATAAGTCAAAATTATCACATTCTGAGCGGTTCCAAAGTATCGCAAATCACATAAATCTATACAATACAACATAATACGCCTGAATCCGTCCTTGAATGCACAAAATTTTGCGTTTCCAGCAAGTTATCGGCGTTTTATCCAAGTTTCGTTGAGAAATTTTTGACTGTAAATCTGCTCAGAAGCAAGATTTTGCTCCAAAAGTGCGTTATATGGCAGAATCTAGCACCAAATACATCATATTTCGTGTTTCAGAGCGCTATCTGCAGTTATTTGAAGTTTGAAATAAGTCAAAATTACCACATTCTGAGCAGTTTTAAAGTATCGCAAATCACATAAATCTATCTAATACAACATAATACGCATAAATCCGTCCTCAAATGCACTAAATTTGCGTTTCCAGCAAGTTATCGGCATTTTTTCTGAGTCTCGTTGAGAAATTTTTGACTCTGTAAATCTGCTCAGAAGTAAGATTTTGCTTCTAAAGTGCGTTATATGGCAGAATCTAGCACCAAATACATCATATTTCGTGTTTTTAGAGTGCTATTTGCAGTTTTACAAACTTTGGAATGAGTCAAAATCACGCTTTTCCGCGCAGATTTTCACAATGAAGAAGTTTATATTCCTATTCAGGACTTCATGATATGTATGAATCTATTGACAAAAACATCATATTTCGTGTTTCCAGAGCGCTATCTGCAGTTATATGAAGTTTGAAATAAGTCAGAATTACCACATTCTGAGCAGTTTCAACGTATCGCAAATCACATAAATCTATCCAATACAACATAATAAGCATGAATCCGTTCTCAAAAGCACTAAATTTTGCGTTTCCAGCAAGTTATCGGCGTCTTTTCTGAGTCTCGTTGAGAAATTTTTGACTATGTTAATCTGCTCAGAAGCAAGATTTTGCTTCAAAAGTGCGTTATACGGCAGAATCCAGCACCAAATACATCTGATTTCGTGTTTTCAGTGTGCTATTTGCAGTTTTACAAACTTTTGAATAAGTCGAAATCACGCTTATCCGCGCAGATTTTCACGATCAGAAAGTTCATATTCCCATTCAGGACCTCATAATATGTATAAATCTATTGACAAAAACATCATATTTCGTGTTTTTAGAGCGCTATCTGCAGTTATATAAAGTTTGGAATAAGTCAAAATTACCACATTCAGAGCAGTTTCAAAGTATCGCAAATCACATAAATCTATCCAATACAACATAATACGCATGAATCCGTCCTCTGATGCACAAAATTTTGCGTTTCCAGCAGGTTATCGGCTTTTTTTCTGAGTCTCGTTGGGAAAGTTTTGACTCTGTAAATTTGCTCAGAAGCATTATTTTGCTTCAAAAGTGCGTTATATGGCAGAATCTAGCACCAAATACATAATATTTCGTGTTTTAGAGTGCTATTTGGATTTTACAGACTTTGGAATAAGTCGAAATCACGCTCTTCCGCGCAGATTTTCACAATCAAAAAGTTCATATTCCTATTCAGGACCCCATGATATGTATGAATCTATTGACAAAAACATCATATTTCATGTTTTCAGAGCGCTATCTGCAGTTATATGAAGTTTGAAATAAGTCAGAATTACCACATTCTGAGCAGTTTCAAAGTATCGCAAATCACATAAATCTATCCAATACAACATAATGAGCATGAATCCGTTCTCAAAAGCACTAAATTCTGCGTTTCCAGCAAGTTATCGGCGTTTTTTCTGAGTCTCGTTGAGGAATTTTTGACTATGTTAATCTGCTCAGAAGCAAGATTTTGCTTCAAAAGTGCGTTATACGGCAGAATCCAGCACCAAATACATCGTATTTCGTGTTTTCGGAGTGCTATTTGCAGTTTTACAAACTTTTGAATAAGTCGAAATCACGCTTATCCGCGCAGATTTTCACGATCAGAAAGTTCATATTCCTATTCAGGACCTCATAATATGTATAAATCTATTGACAAAAACATCATATTTTGTGTTTTTAGAGCGCTATCTGCAGTTATATAAAGTTTGAAATAAGTCAAAATTACCACATTCAGAGCAGTTTCAAAGTATCGCAAATCACATAAATCTATCCAATACAATATAATACTCATGAATCCGTCCTTAGATGCACAAAATTTTGCGTTTCCAGCAGGTTATCGGCTTTTTTTCTGAGTCTCGTTGGGAAATTTTTGACTCTGTAAATTTGCTCAGAAGCATTATTTTGCTTCAAAAGTGCGTTATATGGCAGAATCTAACACCAAATACATCATATTTCGTGTTTTTGGAGTGCTATTTGTAATTTTACAAACCTTGGAATAAGTCGAAATCACGCTTTTCCGCGCAGATTTTCACAATCAAAAAGTTTATATTCCTATTCAGGACCTCATAATATGTATGAATCTATTGACATTAACATCATATTTCGTGTTTTCAGAGCGCTATCTGCAGTTATATGAAGTTTGAAATAAGTCAAAATTACCACATTCTGAGCAGTTTCAAAGTATCGCAAATCACATAAATCTAACCAATACAACATAATACGCATCAATCTGTCCTGGAATGCACAGAATTCTGCGTTTTCAGCAAGTTATCGGCGTTTTTCCCGAGTCTCGTTGAGAATTTTTGACTGTAAATCTGCTCAGATGCAAGATTTTGCTTCAAAAGTGC
>CAXDIG010000245.1:0-55103 GCA_963989225.1 Dromius quadrimaculatus | reverse complement strand
GCATTTCTGAAGCAAAATCTTGCTTCTGAGCAGATTTACAGAATCAAAAATTTCTCAACGAAACTCAGAAAAAACGCTGATAACTCGCTGGAAACGCAAAATTTTGTGCATTTGAGGACAGATTCATGCGTATTATGTTGTATTGGATAGATTTATGTGATTTGCGATACTTTGAAACTGCTGAGAATGTGGTAATTTTGACTCATTTCAAACTTCATATAACTGCAGATAGCGCTCTGAAAACACGAGATATGATGTTTTTGTTGATGGATTCATACATATTATGAGTTCCTGAATAGGAATATGAACTTTATGATTGTGAAAATCTGCCCGGAAAAGCGTGATTTCGACTTATTCCAAAGTTTGTAAAACTGCGAATAGCTCTCTAATAACACGAAATATGATGTATTTGGTGCTAGATTCTGCCATATAACGCATTTCCGAAGCAAAATCTTGCTTCTGAGCAGATTTACATAATCAAAAATTTCTCAACGAAACTCAGAAAAAACGCTGATAACTCGCTGGAAACGCAAAATTTTGTGCATTTAAGGACAGATTCATGCGTATTATGTTGTATTGGATAGATTTATGTGATTTGCGATACTTTGAAACTGCTGAGAATGTGGTAATTTTGACTTATTTCAAACTTCATATAACTGCAGATAGCGCTCTGAAAACACGAGATATGATGTTTTTGTTTATGGATTCATACATATCATGAGTTCCTGAATAGGAATAAGAACTTTTTGATTGTGAAAATCTGCCCGGAAAAACGTGATTTCGACTCATTCCAAAGTTTGTAGAACTGCAAATAGCACTCTAAAAACACGAAATATGATGTATTTGGTGCTGTATTCTGCCATATAACGCATTTCTGAAGCAAAATCTTGCTTCTGAGCAGATTTACAGAATCAAAAATTTCTCAACGAAACTCAGAAAAAACGCTGATAACTCGCTGGAAACGCAAAATTTTGTGCATTTGAGGACAGATTCATGCGTATTATGTTGTATTGGATAGATTTATGTGATTTGCGATACTTTGAAACTGCTGAGAATGTGGTAATTTTGACTTATTTCAAACTTCATATAACTGCAGATAGCGCTCTGAAAACACGAGATATGATGTTTTTGTTGATGGATTCATACATATTATGAGTTCCTGAATAGGAATATGAACTTTTTGATTGTGAAAATCTGCCCGGAAAAGCGTGATTTTGACTTACTCCAAAGTTTGTAAAACTGCGAATAGTACTCTAAAAACACGAAATATGATGTATTTGGTGCTAGATTCTGCCGTGTAACTCATTTCTGAAGCAAAATCTTGCTTCTGAGCAGATTTACAGAATCAAAAATTTCTCAACGAAACTCAGAAAAAACGCTGATAACTCGCTGGAAACGCAAAATTTTGTGCATTTGAGGACAGATCATGCGTATTATGTTGTATTGGATAGATTTATGTGATTTGCGATACTTTGAAACTGCTGAGAATGTGGTAATTCTGACTTCATATAACTGCAGATAGTGCTCTGAAAACACGAGATATGATGTTTTTGTTGATGGATTCATACATATTATGAGTTCCTGAATAGGAATATGAACTCTTTGATTGTGAAAATCTGCCCGGAAAAGCGTGATTTCGATTTATTCCAAAGTTTGTAAAACTGCGAATAGCAATCTAATAACACGAAATATGATGTATTTGGTGCTAGATTCTGCCATATAACGCATTTCTGAAGCAAAATCTTGCTTCTGAGCAGATTAACAGAATCAAAAATTTCTCAACGAAACTCAGAAAAAACGCTAATAACTTGCTGGAAACGCAAAATTTTGTGAATTTGAGGACAGTTTCATGCGTACTGCTGAGAATGTGGTAATTCTGACTTCATATAACTGCAGATAGCGCTCTGAAAACACGAGATATGATGTTTTTGTTGATGGATTCATACATATTATGAGTTCCTGAATAGGAATATGAACTTTTTGATTGTGAAAATCTGCCCGGAAAAGCGTGATTTCGATTTATTCCAAAGTTTGTAAAACTGCGAATAGCAATCTAATAAAACGAAATATGATGTATTTGGTGCTAGATTCTGCCATATAACGCATTTCTGAAGCAAAATCTTGCTCCTGAGCAGATTTACAGAATCAAAAATTTCTCAACTAAACTCAGAGAAAACGCTGATAACTTGCTGGAAACGCAAAATTTTGTGAATTTGAGGACAGTTTCATGCGTATTATGTTGTATTGCATAGATTTATGTGATTTGCGATACTTTGATTTTGACTTATTTCAAACTTCATATAACTGCAGATAGCGCTCTGAAAACACGAGATATGATGTTTTTGTTGTTGGATTCATACATATTATGAGTTCCTGAATAGGAATATGAACTTCTTGATTGTGAAAATCTGCCCGGAAAAGCGTGATTTCGACTTATTTCAAAGTTTGTAAAACTGCGAATAGCACTCTGAAAACACGAAATATGATGTATTTGGCGACGATTCTGCCATATAACGCATTTCTGAAGCAAAATCTTGATTCTGAGCAGATTTACAGAATCAAAAATTTCTCAACGAAACTCAGGAAAAACGCTGATAACTCGCTGGAAACGCAAAATTTTGTGCATTTGAGGACAGATTCATGCGTATTATGTTGTATTGGATAGTTTTATGTAATTTGCGATACTTTGAAACTGCTGAGAATGTGGTAATTTTGACTTATTTCAAACTTCATATAACTGCAGATAGCGCTCTGAAAACACGAGATATGATGTTTTTGTTGATGGATTCATACATATTATGAGTTCCTGAATAGGAATATGAACTTTTTGATTGTGAAAATCTGCCCGGAAAAGCGTGATTTCGACTTATTCCAAAGTTTGTAAAACTGCGAATAGCACTCTAAAAACACGAAATATGATGCATTTGGTGCTAGATTCTGCCATATAACGCATTTCTGAAGCAAAATCTTGCTTCTGAGCAGATTTACAGAATCAAAAATTTCTCAACGAAACTCAGAAAAAAACGCTGATAACTCGCTGGAAACGCAAAATTTTGTGCATTTGTGGACAGATTCATGCGTATTATGTTATATTGGATAGATTTATGTGATTTGCGATACTTTGAAACTGCTGAGAATGTGGTAATTAAGACTTATTTCAAACTTCATATAACTGCAGATAGCGCGCTAAAAACACAAGATATGATGTTTTTGTTGATGGATTCATACATATTATGAGTTCCTGAATAGGAATAAGAACTTTTTGATTGTGAAAATCTGCCCGGAAAAGCGTGATTTCGACTCATTCCAAAGTTTGTAAAACTGCGAATAGCACTCTAAAAACACGAAGTATGATGTATTTGGTGCTGTATTCTGCCATATAACGCATTTCTGAAGCAAAATCTTGCTTCTGAGCAGATTTACAGAATCAAAAATTTCTCAACGAAACTCAGAAAAAACGCTGATAACTCGCTGGAAACGCAAAATTTTGTGCATTTGAGGACAGATTCATGCGTATTATGTTGTATTGGATAGATTTATGTGATTTGCGATACTTTGAAACTGCTGAGAATGTGGTAATTTTGACTCATTTCAAACTTCATATAACTGCAGATAGCGCTCTGAAAACACGAGATATGATGTTTTTGTTGATGGATTCATACATATTATGAGTTCCTGAATAGGAATATGAACTTTATGATTGTGAAAATCTGCCCGGAAAAGCGTGATTTCGACTTATTCCAAAGTTTGTAAAACTGCGAATAGCTCTCTAATAACACGAAATATGATGTATTTGGTGCTAGATTCTGCCATATAACGCATTTCCGAAGCAAAATCTTGCTTCTGAGCAGATTTACATAATCAAAAATTTCTCAACGAAACTCAGAAAAAACGCCGATATCTCGCTGGAAACGCAAAATTTTGTGCATTTGAGGACAGATTCATGCGTATTATGTTGTATTGGATAGATTTATGTGATTTGCGATACTTTGAAACTGCTAAAAATGTGGTAATTTTGACTTATTTCAAACTTCATATAACTGCAGATAGCGCTCTGAAAACACGAGATATGATGTTTTTGTTTATGGATTCATACATATTATGAGTTCCTGAATAGGAATAAGAACTTTTTGATTGTGAAAATCTGCCCGGAAAAACGTGATTTCGACTCATTCCAAAGTTTGTAGAACTGCAAATAGCACTCTAAAAACACGAAATATGATGTATTTGGTGCTGTATTCTGCCATATAACGCATTTCTGAAGCAAAATCTTGCTTCTGAGCAGATTTACAGAATCAAAAATTTCTCAACGAAACTCAGAAAAAACGCTGATAACTCGCTGGAAACGCAAAATTTTGTGCATTTGAGGACAGATTCATGCGTATTATGTTGTATTGGATAGATTTATGTGATTTGCGATACTTTGAAACTGCTGAGAATGTGGTAATTGTGACTTATTTCAAACTTCATATAACTGCAGATAGCGCTCTGAAAACACGAGATATGATGTTTTTGTTGATGGATTCATACATATTATGAGTTCCTGAATAGGAATATGAACTTTTTGATTGTGAAAATCTGCCCGGAAAAGCGTGATTTTGACTTACCCCAAAGTTTGTAAAACTGCGAATAGTACTCTAAAAACACGAAATATGATGTATTTGGTGCTAGATTCTGCCGTATAACTCATTTCTGAAGCAAAATCTTGCTTCTGAGCAGATTTACAGAATCAAAAATTTCTCAACGAAACTCAGAAAAAAACGCTGATAACTCGCTGGAAACGCAAAATTTTGTGCATTTGAGGACAGATTCATGCGTATTATGTTGTATTGGATAGATTTATGTGATTTGCGATACTTTGAAACTGCTGAGAATGTGGTAATTCTGACTTCATATAACTGCAGATAGTGCTCTGAAAACACGAGATATGATGTTTTTGTTGATGGATTCATACATATTATGAGTTCCTGAATAGGAATATGAACTCTTTGATTGTGAAAATCTGCCCGGAAAAGCGTGATTTCGATTTATTCCAAAGTTTGTAAAACTGCGAATAGCAATCTAATAACACGAAATATGATGTATTTGGTGCTAGATTCTGCCATATAACGCATTTCTGAAGCAAAATCTTGCTTCTGAGCAGATTAACAGAATCAAAAATTTCTCAACGAAACTCAGAAAAAACGCTGATAACTTGCTGGAAACGCAGAATTTTGTGAATTTGAGGACAGTTTCATGCGTACTGCTGAGAATGTGGTAATTCTGACTTCATATAACTGCAGATAGCGCTCTGAAAACACGAGATATGATGTTTTTGTTGATGGATTCATACATATTATGAGTTCCTGAATAGGAATATGAACTTTTTGATTGTGAAAATCTGCCCGGAAAAGCGTGATTTCGATTTATTCCAAAGTTTGTAAAACTGCGAATAGCAATCTAATAAAACGAAATATGATGTATTTGGTGCTAGATTCTGCCATATAACGCATTTCTGAAGCAAAATCTTGCTCCTGAGCAGATTTACAGAATCAAAAATTTCTCAACTAAACTCAGAAAAAACGCTGATAACTTGCTGGAAACGCAAAATTTTGTGAATTTGAGGACAGTTTCATGCGTATTATGTTGTATTGCATAGATTAATGTGATTTGCGATACTTTGATTTTGACTTATTTCAAACTTCATATAACTGCAGATAGCGCTCTGAAAACACAAGATATGATGTTTTTGTTGATGGATTCATACATATTATGAGTTCCTGAATAGGAATATGAACTTCTTGATTGTGAAAATCTGCCCGGAAAAGCGTGATTTCGACTTATTTCAAAGTTTGTAAAACTGCGAATAGCACTCTGAAAACACGAAATATGATGTATTTGGCGACGATTCTGCCATATAACGCATTTCTGAAGCAAAATCTTGATTCTGAGCAGATTTACAGAATCAAAAATTTCTCAACGAAACTCAGAAAAAACGCTGATAACTCGCTGGAAACGCAAAATTTTGTGCATTTGAGGACAGATTCACGCGTATTATGTTGTATTGGATAGTTTTATGTAATTTGCGATACTTTGAAACTGCTGAGAATGTGGTAATTTTGACTTATTTCAAACTTCATATAACTGCAGATAGCGCTCTGAAAACACGAGATATGATGTTTCTGTTGATGGATTCATACATATTATGAGTTCCTGAATAGGAATATGAACTTTTTGATTGTGAAAATCTGCCCGGAAAAGCGTGATTTCGACTTATTCCAAAGTTTGTAAAACTGCGAATAGCACTCTAAAAACACGAAATATGATGCATTTGGTGCTAGATTCTGCCATATAACGCATTTCTGAAGCAAAATCTTGCTTCTGAGCAGATTTACAGAATCAAAAATTTCTCAACGAAACTCTGAAAAACGCTGATAACTCGCTGGAAACGCAAAATTTTGTGCATTTGAGGACAGATTCATGCGTATTATGTTGTATTGGATAGATTTATGTGATTGGCGATACTTTGAAACTGCTGAGAATGTGGTAATTTTGACTTATTTCAAATTTCATATAACTGCAGATAGCGCTCTGAAAACACGAGATATGATGTTTTTGTTGATGGATTCATACATATTATGAGTTCCTGAATAGGAATATGAACTTTTTGATTGTGAAAATCTGCCCGGAAAAGCGTGATTTCGACTTATTCCAAAGTTTGTAAAACTGCGCATAGCACTCTAAAAACACGAAATATGATGTATTTGGTGCTAGATTCTGCCATATAACGCATTTCTGAAGCAAAATCTTGCTTCTGAGCAGATTAACAGAATCAAAAATTTCTCAACGAAACTCAGAAAAAACGCTGATAACTCGCTGGAAGCGCAAAATTTTGTGCATTTGTGGACAGATTCATGCGTATTATGTTATATTGGATAGATTTATGTGATTTGCGATACTTTGAAACTGCTGAGAATGTGGTAATTAAGACTTATTTCAAACTTCATATAACTGCAGATAGCGCGCTAAAAACACAAGATATGATGTTTTTGTTGATGGATTCATACATATTATGAGTTCCTGAATAGGAATAAGAACTTTTTGATTGTGAAAATCTGCCCGGAAAAGCGTGATTTCGACTCATTCCAAAGTTTGTAAAACTGCGAATAGCACTCTAAAAACACGAAGTATGATGTATTTGGTGCTAGATTCTGCCATATAACGCATTTCTGAAGCAAAATCTTGCTTCTGAACAGATTTACAGAATCAAAAATTTCTCAACGAAACTCAGAAAAAACGCTGATAACTCGCTGGAAACGCAAAATTTTGTGCATTTGAGGACAGATTCATGCGTATTATGTTGTATTGGATAGATTTATGTGATTTGCGATACTTTGAAACTGCTGAGAATGTGGTAATTTTGACTTATTTCAAACTTCATATAACTGCAGATAGCGCTCTGAAAACACAAGATATGATGTTTTTGTTGATGGATTCATACATATTATGAGTTCCTGAATAGGAATATGAACTTTTTGATTGTGAAAATCTGCCCGGAAAAGCGTGATTTCGACTTATTCCAAAGTTTGTAAAACTGCGAATAGTACTCTAAAAACACGAAATATGATGTATTTGGTGCTAGATTCTGCCGTATAACGCATTTCTGAAGCAAAATCTTGCTTCTGAGCAGATTTACAGAATCAAAAATTTCTCAACGAAACTCAGAAAAAACGCTGATAACTCGCTGGAAACGCAAAATTTTGTGCATTTGAGGACAGATTCATGCGTATTATGTTGTATTGGATAGATTTATGTGATTTGCGATACTTTGAAACTGCTGAGAATGTGGTAATTTTGACTTATTTCAAACTTCATATAACTGCAGATAGCGCTCTGAAAACACGAGATATGATGTTTTTGTTGATGGATTCATACATATTATGAGTTCCTGAATAGGAATATGAACTTTTTGATTGTGAAAATCTGCCCGGAAAAGCGTGATTTCGACTTATTCCAAAGTTTGTAAAACTGCGAATAGTACTCTAAAAACACGAAATATGATGTATTTGGTGCTAGATTCTGCCGTATAACGCATTTCTGAAGCAAAATCTTGCTTCTGAGCAGATTTACAGAATCAAAAATTTCTAAACGAAACTCAGAAAAAACGCTGATAACTCGCTGGAAACGCAAAATTTTGTGCATTTGAGGACAGATTCATGCGTATTATGTTGTATTGGATAGATTTATGTGATTTGCGATACTTTGAAACTGCTGAGAATGTGGTAATTTTGACTTATTTCAAACTTCATATAACTGCAGATAGCGCTCTGAAAACACGAGATATGATGTTTTTGTTGATGGATTCATACATATCATGAGTTCCTGAATAGGAATATGAACTTTTTGATTGTGAAAATCTGCCCGGAAAAGCGTAATTTCGACTTATTCCAAAGTTTGTAAAACTGCGAATAGCACTCTAGAAACACGAAATATGATGTATTTGGTGCTAGATTCTGCCATATAACACATTTCTGAAGTAAAATCTTGCTTCTGAGCAGATTGACAGAATCAAAAATTTCTCAACGAAACTCTGAAAAAACGCTGATAACTCGCTGGAAACGCAAAATCTTGTGCATTTGAGGACAGATTCATGCGTATTATGTTGTATTGGATAGATTTATGTAATTTGTGATACTTTGAAACTGCTGAGGATGTGGTAATTTTGACTTATTTCAAACTTCATATAACTGCAGATAGCGCTCTGAAAACACGAGATATGATGTTTTTGTTGATGGATTCATACATATTATGAGTTCCTGAATGGGAATATGAACTTTTTGATTGTGAAAATCTGCCCGGAAAAGCGTGATTTCGACTTATTCCAAAGTTTGTAAAACTGCGAATAGCACTCTAAAAACACGAAATATGATGTATTTGGTGCTAGATTCTGCCATATAACGCATTTCTGAAGTGAAATCTTGCTTCTGAGCAGATTTACAGAATCAAAAATTTCTCAACGAAACTCAGAAAAAACGCTGATAACTCGCTGGAAACGCAAAATTTTGTGCATTTGAGGACAGATTCATGCGTATTATGTTGTATTGGATAGATTCATGTAATTTGCGATACTTTGAAACTGCTGAGAATGTGGTAATTTTGACTTATTTCAAACTTCATATAACTGCAGATAGCGCTCTGAAATCACGAGATATGATGTTTTTGTTGATAGATTCATACATATTATGAGTTCCTGAATAGGAATATGAACTTTTTGATTGTGAAAATCTGCCCGGAAAAGCGTGATTTCGACTTATTCCAAAGTTTGTAAAACTGCGAATAGCACTCTAAAAACATGAAATATGATGTATTTGGTGCTAGTTTCTGCCATATAACGCATTTCTGAAGCAAAATCTTGCTTCTGAGCAGATTTACAGAATCAAAAATTTCTCAACGAAACTCAGAAAAAACGCTGATAACTCGCTGGAAACGCAAAATTTTGTGCATTTGAGGACAGATTCATGCGTATTATGTTGTATTGGATAGATTTATGTAATTTGCGATACTTTGAAACTGCTGAGAATGTGGTAATTTTGACTTATTTCAAACTTCATATAACTGCAGATAGCGCTCTGAAAACACGAGATATGATGTTTTTGTTGATGGATTCATACATATTATGAGTTCCTGAATTGGAATATGAACTTTTTGATTGTGAAAATCTGCCTGGAAAAGCGTGATTTCGACTTATTCCAAAGTTTGTAAAACTGCGAATAGCACTCTAAAAACACGAAATATGATGTATTTGGGGCTAGATTCTGCCATATAACGCATTTCTGGAGCAAAATCTTGCTTCTGAGCAGATTTACAGAATCAAAAATTTCTCAACGAAACTCAGAAAAAACGCTGATAACTCGCTGGAAACGCAAAATTTTGTGCATTTGAGGACAGATTCATGCGTATTATGTTGTATTGGATAGATTCATGTAATTTGCGATACTTTGAAACTGCTGAGAATGTGGTAATTTTGACTTATTTCAAACTTCATATAACTGCAGATAGCGCTCTGAAATCACGAGATATGATGTTTTTGTTGATAGATTCATACATATTATGAGTTCCTGAATAGGAATATGAACTTTTTGATTGTGAAAATCTGCCCGGAAAAGCGTGATTTCGACTTATTCCAAAGTTTGTAAAACTGCGAATAGCACTCTAAAAACATGAAATATGATGTATTTGGTGCTAGTTTCTGCCATATAACGCATTTCTGAAGCAAAATCTTGCTTCTGAGCAGATTTACAGAATCAAAAATTGCTCAACGAAACTCAGATAAAACGCTGATAACTCGCTGGAAACGCAAAATTTTGTGCATTTGAGGACAGATTCATGCGTATTATGTTGTATTGGATAGATTTATGTAATTTGCGATACTTTGAAACTGCTGAGAATGTGGTAATTTTGACTTATTTCAAACTTCATATAACTGCAGATAGCGCTCTGAAAACACGAGATATGATGTTTTTGTTGATGGATTCATACATATTATGAGTTCCTGAATTGGAATATGAACTTTTTGATTGTGAAAATCTGCCTGGAAAAGCGTGATTTCGACTTATTCCAAAGTTTGTAAAACTGCGAATAGCACTCTAAAAACACGAAATATGATGTATTTGGGGCTAGATTCTGCCATATAACGCATTTCTGGAGCAAAATCTTGCTTCTGAGCAGATTTACAGAATCAAAAATTTCTCAACGAAACTCAGAAAAAACGCTGATAACTCGCTGGAAACGCAAAATTTTGTGCATTTGAGAACAGATTCATGCGTATTACGTTGTATTGGATAGATTTATGTAATTTGCGATACTTTGAAACTGCTGAGAATGTGGTAATTTTGACTTATTTCAAACTTCATATAACTGAAGATAGCGCTCTGAAAACACGAGATATGATGTTTTTGTTGATGAATTCATACATATTATGAGTCCCTGAATAGGAATGTGAATTTTTGATTGTGAAAATCTGCCCGGAAAAGCGTGATTTCGACTTATTCCAAAGTTTGTAAAACTGCGAATAGCACTCTAAAAACACGAAATATGATGTATTTGGTGCTAGATTCTGCCATATAACGCATTTCTGAAGCAAAATCTTGCTTCTGGGCAGATTTACAGAATCAAAAATTTCTCAACGAAACTCAGAAAAAACGCTGATAACTCGCTGGAAACGCAAAATTTTGTGCATTTGAGGACAGATTCATGCGTATTATGTTGTATTGGATAGTTTTATGTAATTTGCGATACTTTGAAACTGCTGAGAATGTGGTAATTTTGACTTATTTCAAACTTCATATAACTGCAGATAGCGCTCTGAAAACACGAGATATGATGTTTTTGTTGATGGATTCATACATATTATGAGTTCCTGAATAGGAATATGAACTTTTTGATTGTGAAAATCTGCCCGGAAAAGCGTGATTTCGACTTATTCCAAAGTTTGTAAAACTGCGAATAGCACTCTAAAAACACGAAATATGATGCATTTGGTGCTAGATTCTGCCATATAACGCATTTCTGAAGCAAAATCTTGCTTCTGAGCAGATTTACAGAATCAAAAATTTCTCAACGAAACTCTGAAAAACGCTGATAACTCGCTGGAAACGCAAAATTTTGTGCATTTGAGGACAGATTCATGCGTATTATGTTGTATTGGATAGATTTATGTGATTGGCGATACTTTGAAACTGCTGAGAATGTGGTAATTTTGACTTATTTCAAATTTCATATAACTGCAGATAGCGCTTTGAAAACACGAGATATGATGTTTTTGTTGATGGATTCATACATATTATGAGTTCCTGAATAGGAATATGAACTTTTTGATTGTGAAAATCTGCCCGGAAAAGCGTGATTTCGACTTATTCCAAAGTTTGTAAAACTGCGCATAGCACTCTAAAAACACGAAATATGATGTATTTGGTGCTAGATTCTGCCATATAACGCATTTCTGAAGCAAAATCTTGCTCCTGAGCAGATTTACAGAATCAAAAATTTCTCAACCAAACTCAGAAAAAACGCTGATAACTCGCTGGAAACGCAGAATTTTGTGCATTTGAGGACAGATTCATGCGTATTATGTTGTATTGGATAGATTTATGTAATTTGCGATACTTTGAAACTGCTGAGAATGTGGTAATTTTGACTTATTTCAAACTTCATATAACTGCAGATAGCGCTCTGAAAACACGAGATATGATGTTTTTGTTGATGGATTCATACATATTATGAGTTCCTGAATAGGAATATGAACTTTTTGATTGTGAAAATCTGCCCGGAAAAGCGTGATTTCAACTTATTCCTAAGTTTGTAAAACTGCGAATAGCACTCTAAAAACACGAAATATGATGTATTCGGTGCTAGATTCTGCCATATAACGCATTTCTGAAGTAAAATCTTGCTTCTGAGCAGATTTACAGAATCAAAAATTTCTCGACGAAACTCAGAATAAACGCTGATAACTCGCTGGAAACGCAAAATTTTGTGCATTTGAGGACAGATTCATGCGTATTATGTTGTATTGGATAGATTTATGTAATTTGCGATACTTTGAAACTGCTGAGAATGTGGTAATTTTGACTTATTTCAAACTTCATATAACTGCAGATAGCGCTCTGAAAACACGAGATATGATGTTTTTGTTGATGGATTCATACATATTATGAGTTCCTGAATAGGAATATGGACTTTTTGATTGTGAAAATCTGCCCGAAAAAGCGTGATTTTGACTTATCCCAAAGTTTGTAAAACTGCGAATAGCACTCTAAAAACACGAAATATGTTGTATTTGGTGCTAGTTTCTGCCATATAACGCATTTCTGAAGCAAAATCTTGCTTCTGAGCAGATTTACAGAATCAAAAATTTCTCAACGAAACTTAGAAAAAACGCTGATAACTCGCTGGAAACGCAAAATTTTGTGCATTTGAGGACAGATTCATGCGTATTATGTTGTATTGGATAGATTTATGTAATTTGCGATACTTTGGAACTGCTGAGAATGTGGTAATTTTGACTTATTTCAAACTTCATATAACTGCAGATAGCGCTCTGAAAACACGAGATATGATGTTTTTGTTGATGGATTCATACATATTATGAGTTCCTGAATAGGAATATGAACTTTTTGATTGTGAACATCCGCCCGGAAAAGCGTGATTTCGACTTATTCCAAAGTTTGTAAAACTGCGAATAGCACTCTAAAAACACGAAATATGATGTATCTGGTGCTAGTTTCTGCCATATAACGCATTTCTGAAGCTGAATCTTGCTTCTGAGCAGATTTACAGAATCAAAAATTTCTCAACGAAACTCAGAAAAAACGCTGATAACTCGCTGGAAACGCAAAATTTTGTGCATTTGAGGACAGATTCATGCGTATTATGTTGTATTGGATAGATTTATGTGATTTGCGATACTTTGAAACTGCTGAGAATGTGGTAATTTTGACTTATTTTAAATTTCATATAACTGCAGATAGCGCTCTGAAAACACGAGATATGATGTTTTTGTTGATGGATTCCTACATATTATGAGTTCCTGAATAGGAATATGACCTTTTTGATTGTGAAAATCTGCCCGGAGAAGCGTGATTTCGACTTATTCCAAAGTTTGTAAAAATGCGCATAGCACTCTAAGAACACGAAATATGATGTATTTGGTGCTAGATTCTGCCATATAACGCATTTCTGAAGCAAAATCTTGCTTCTGAGCAGATTTACAGAATCAAAAATTTCTCAACGAAACTCAGAAAAAACGCTGATAACTCGCTGGAAACGCAAAATTTTGTGCATTTGAGGACAGATTCATGCGTATTATGTTGTATTGGATAGATTTATGTAATTTGCGATACTTTGAAACTGCTGAGAATGTGGTAATTTTGACTTATTTCAAACTTCATATAACTGCAGATAGCGCTCTGAAAACACGAGATATGATGTTTTTGTTCATGGATTCATACATATTATGAGTTCCTGAATAGGAATATGAACTTTTTGATTGTGAAAATCCGCCCGGAAAAGCGTGATTTCGACTTATTCCAAAGTTTGTAAAACTGCGAATAGCACTCTAAAAACACGAAATATGATGTATTTGGTGCTAGTTTCTGCCATATAACGCATTTCTGAAGCTAAATCTTGCTTCTGAGCAGATTTACAGAATCAAAAATTTCTCAACGAAACTCAGAAAAAACGCTGATAACTCGCTGGAAACGCAAAATTTTGTGCATTTGAGGACAGATTCATGCGTATTATGATGTATTGGATATATTTATTTAATTTGCGATACTTTGAAACTGCTGAGAATGTGGTAATTTTGACTTATTTCAAACTTCATATAACTGCAGATAGCGCTCTGAAAACACGAGATATGATGTTTTTGTTGATGGATTCATACATATTATGAGTTCCTGAATAGGAATATGAACTTTTTGATTGTGAAAATCTGCCTGGAAAAGCGTGATTTCGACTTATTTCAAAGTTTGTAAAACAGCGAATAGCACTCTAAAAACACGAAATATGATGTATTTGGTGCTAGATTCTGCCATATAACGCATTTCTGAAGTGAAATCTTGCTTCTGAGCAGATTTACAGAATCAAGAATTTCTCAACGAAACTCAGAAAAAACGCTGATAACTCGCTGGAAACGCAAAATTTTGTGCATTTGAGGACAGATTCATACGTATTATGTTGTATTGGATAGATTTATGTAATTTATACTTTGGAACTGCTGAGAATGTGGTAATTTTGACTTATTTCAAACTTCATATAACTGCAGATAGCGCTCTGAAAACACGAGATATGATGTTTTTGTTGATGGATTCATACATATTATGAGTTCCTGAATAGGAATATGAACTTTTTGATTGTGAAAATCTGCACGGAAAAGCGTGATTTCGACTTATTCCAAAGTTTGTAAAACTGCGAATAGCACTCTAAGAACACGAAATATGATGTATTCGGTGCTAGATTCTGCCATTGACGCATTTCTGAAGTAAAATCTTGCTTCTGAGCAGATTTACAGAATCAAAAATTTCTCAACGAAACAGAGAAAACGCTGATAACTTGCTGGAAACGCAAAATTTTGTGCATTTGAGGACAGATTCTTGCGTATTATGTTGTATTGGATAGATTTATGTAATTTGCGATACTTTGAAACTGCTGAGAATGTGGTAATTTTGACTTATTTCAAACTTCATATAACTGCAGATAGCGCTCTGAAAACACGAGATATGATGTTTTTGTTGATGGATTCATACATATTATGAGTTCCTGAATGGGAATATGAACTTTTTGATTGTGAAAATCTGCCCGAAAAAGCGTGATTTTGACTTATCCCAAAGTTTGTTAAACTTCGAATAGCACTCTAAAAACACGAAATATGTTGTATTTGGTGCTAGTTTCTGCCATATAACGCATTTCTGAAGCAAAATCTTGCTTCTGAGCAGATTTACAGAATCAAAAATTCCTCAACGAAACTCAGTAAAAAATGCTGATAACTCGCTGGAAACGCAAAATTTTGTGCATTTAGGGACAGATTCATGCGTATTATGTTGTATTGGATAGAATGATGTAATTTGCGATACTTTGAAACTGCTGAGAATGTGGTAATTTTGACTTATTTCAAACTTCATATCACTGCAGATAGCGCTCTGAAAACACGAGATATGATATTTTTGTTGATGCATTCATACATATTATGAGTTCCTGAATAGGAATATGAACTTTTTAATTGTGAAAATCTGCCCGAAAAAGCGTGATTTCGACTTATCCCAAAGTTTGTAAAACTGCGAATAGCACTCTAAAAACACGAAATATGATGTATTTGGTGCTAGTTTCTGCCATATAACGCATTTCTGAAGCAAAATCTTGCTTCTGAGCAGATTTACAGAATCAAAAATTTCTCAACGAAACTCAGTGAAAAATGCTGATAACTCGCTGGAAACGCAAAATTTTGTGCATTTAAGGACAGATTCATGCGTATTATGTTGTATTGGATAGATTTATGTAATTTATACTTTGGAACTGCTGAGAATGTGGTAATTTTGACTTATTTCAAACTTCATATAACTGCAGATAGCGCTCTGAAAACACGAGATATGATGTTTTTGTTGATGGATTCATACATATTATGAGTTCCTGAATAGGAATATGAACTTTTTGATTGTGAAAATCTGCCCGGAAAAGCGTGATTTCGACTTATTCCAAAGTTTGTAAAACTGCGAATAGCACTCTAAGAACACGAAATATGATGTATTCCGTGCTAGATTCTGCCATTTAACGCATTTCTGAAGTAAAATCTTGCTTCTGAGCAGATTTACAGAATCAAAAATTTCTCAACGAAACAGAGAAAACGCTGATAACTCGCTGGAAACGCAAAATTTTGTGCATTTGAGGACAGATTCATGCGTATTATGTTGTATTGGATAGATTTATGTAATTTGCGATACTTTGAAACTGCTGAGAATGTGGTAATTATGACTTATTTCAAACTGCATATAACTGCAGATAGCGCTCTGAAAACACGAGATATGATGTTTTTGTTGATGGATTCATACATATTATGAGTTCCTGAATAGGAATATGAACTTTTTGATTGTGAAAATCTGCCCGGAAAAGCGTGATTTCGACTTATTCCAAAGTTTGTAAAACTGCGAATAGCACTCTAAAAACACGAAATATTTTGTATTTGGTGCTAGTTTCTGCCATATAACGCATTTCTGAAGCAAAATCTTGCTTCTGAGCAGATTTACAGAATCAAAAATTTCTCAACGAAACAGAGAAAACGCTGATAACTCGCTGGAAACGCAAAACTTTTTGTGCATTTGAGGACAGATTCTTGCGTATTATGTTGTATTGGATAGATTTATGTAATTTGCGATACTTTGAAACTGCTGAGAATGTGGTAATTTTGACTTATTTCAAACTTCATATAACTGCAGATAGCGCTCTGAAAACACGAGATATGATGTTTTTGTTGATGGATTCATACATATTATGAGTTCCTGAATGGGAATATGAACTTTTTGGTTGTGAAAATCTGCCCGAAAAAGCGTGATTCTGACTTATCCCAAAGTTTGTTAAACTTCGAATAGCACTCTAAAAACACGGAATATGTTGTATTTGGTGCTAGTTTCTGCCATATAACGCATTTCTGAACCAAATCTTGCTTCTGAGCAGATTTACAGAATCAAAAATTTCTCAACGAAACTCAGAAAAAACGCTGATAACTCGCTGGAAACGCAAAATTTTGTGCATTTGAGGACAGATTCATGCGTATTATGTTGTATTGGATAGATTTATGTAATTTGCGATACTTTGAAACTGCTGAGAATGTGGTAATTTTGACTTATTTCAAACTTCATATAACTGCAGATAGCGCTCTGAAAACACGAGATATGATGTTTTTGTTGATGGATTCATACATATTATGAGTTCCTGAATAGGAATATGAACTTTTTGATTGTGAAAATCTGCCCGGAAAAGCGTGATTTCGACTTATTCCAAAGTTTGTAAAACTGCGAATAGCACTCTAAAAACACTAAATATGATGTATTTGGTGCTAGTTTCTGCCATATAACGCATTTCTGAGGCAAAATCTTGCTTCTGAGCAGATTTACAGAATCAAAAATTTCTCAACGAAACTCAGAAAAAACGCTGATAACTCGCTGGAAACGCAAAATTTTGTGCATTTGAGGACCGATTCATGCGTATTATCTTGTATTGGATAGATTTATGTAATTTGCGATACTTTGAAACTGCTGAGAATGTGGTAATTTTGACTTATTTCAAACTTCATATAACTGCAGATAGCGCTCTGAAAACACGAGATATGATGTTTTTGTTGATAGATTCATACATATTATGAGTTCCTGAATAGGAATATGAACTTTTTGATTGTGAAAATCTGCCCGGAAAAGCGTGATTTCGACTTATTCCAAAGTTTGTAAAACTGCGAATAGCACTCTGAAAACACGAAATATGATATATTTGGGGCTAGATTCTGCCATATAACGCATTTCTGAACCAAATCTTGCTTCTGAGACGATTTACAGAATCAAAAATTTCCCAACGAAACTCAGAAAAATCGCTGATAACTCGCTGGAAACGCAAAATTTTGTGCATTTGAGGACAGATTCATGCGTATTATGTTGTATTGGATAGATTTATGTAATTTGCGATACTTTGGAACTGCTGAGAATGTGGTAATTTTGACTTATTTCAAACTTCATATAACTGCAGATAGCGCTCTGAAAACACGAGATATGATGTTTTTGTTGATGGATTCATACATATTATGAGTTCCTGAATAGGAATATGAACTTTTTGATTGTGAAAATCTGCCCGGAAAAGCGTGATTTCGACTAATTCCAAAGTTTGTAAAACTGCGAATAGCACTCTAAAAACACTAAATATGATGTATTTGGTGCTAGTTTCTGCCATATAACGCATTTCTGAGGCAAAATCTTGCTTCTGAGCAGATTTACAGAACCAAAAATTTCTCAACGAAACTCAGAAAAAACGCTGATAACTCGCTGGAAACGCAAAATTTTGTGCATTTGAGGACCGATTCATGCGTATTATCTTGTATTGGATAGATTTATGTAATTTGCGATACTTTGAAACTGCTGAGAATGTGGTAATTTTGACTTATTTCAAACTTCATATAACTGCAGATAGCGCTCTGAAAACACGAGATATGATGTTTTTGTTGATAGATTCATACATATTATGAGTTCCTGAATAGGAATATGAACTTTTTGATTGTGAAAATCTGCCCGGAAAAGCGTGATTTCGACTTATTCCAAAGTTTGTAAAACTGCGAATAGCACTCTGAAAACACGAAATATGATATATTTGGGGCTAGATTCTGCCATATAACGCATTTCTGAACCAAATCTTGCTTCTGAGACGATTTACAGAATCAAAAATTTCCCAACGAAACTCAGAAAAATCGCTGATAACTCGCTGGAAACGCAAAATTTTGTGCATTTGAGGACAGATTCATGCGTATTATGTTGTATTGGATAGATTTATGTAATTTGCGATACTTTGAAACTGCTGAGAATGTGGTAATTTTGACTTATTTCAAACTTCATATAACTGCAGATAGCGCTCTGAAAACACGAGATATGATGTTTTTGTTGATGGATTCATACATATTATGAGTTCCTGAATAGGAATATGAACTTTTTGATTGTGAAAATCTGCCCGGAAAAGCGTGATTTCGACTAATTCCAAAGTTTGTAAAACTGCGAAAAGCACTCTAAAAACACGAAATATTTAGTATTTGGTGTTAGTTTCTGCCATATAACACATTTCTGAGGCAAAATCTTGCTTCTGAGCAGATTTACAGAATCAAAAATTTCTCAACGAAACTCAGAAAAACGCTAATAACTCGCTGGAAACGCAAAATTTTGTGCATTTGAGGACAGATTCATGCGTATTATGTTGTATTGGATAGATTTATGTAATTTGCGATACTTTGAAACTGCTGAGAATGTGGTAATTTTGACTTTTTTCAAACTTCATATAACTGCAGATAGCGCTCTGAAAACACGAGATATGATGTTTTTGTTGATAGATTCATACATATTATGAGTTCCTGAATAGGAATATGAACTTTTTGATTGTGAAAATCTGCCCGGAAAAGCGTGATTTCGACTTATTCCAAAGTTTGTAAAACTGCGAATAGCACTCTAAAAACACGAAATATGATGTATTTGGTGCTAGATTCTGCCATATAACGCATTTTTGAAGCAAAATCTTGCTTCTGGGCAGATTTACAGAATCAAAAATTTCTCAACGAAACTCAGAAAAAACACTGATAACTCGCTGGAAACGCAAAATTTTGTGCATTTGAGGACAGATTCATGCGTATTATGTTGTATTGGATAGATTTATGTAATTTGCGATACTTTGAAACTGCTGAGAATGTGGTAATTTTGACTTATTTCAAACTTCATATAACTGCAGACAGCGCTCTGAAAATACGAGATATGATGTTTTTGTTGATGGATTCATACATATTATCAGTTCCTGAATAGGAATATGAACTTTTTGATTGTGAAAATCTGCCCGGAAAAGCGTGATTTCGACTTATTCCAAAGTTTGTTAAAGTGCGAATAGCACTCTAAAAACACGAAATATTTTGTATTTGGTGCTAGTTTCTGCCATATAACGCATTTCTAAAGCAAAATCTTGCTTCTGAGCAGATTTACAGAATCAAAAATTTCTCAACGAAACTCTGAAAAAACGCTGATAACTCGCTGGAAACGCAAAATTTTGTGCATTTGAGGACAGATTCATGCGTATTATGTTGTATTGGATAGATTTATGTGATTTGCGATACTTTGAAACTGCTGAGAATGTGGTAATTTTGACTTATTTTAAATTTCATATAACTGCAGATAGCGCTCTGAAAACACGAGATATGATGTTTTTGTTGATGGATTCATACATATTATGAGTTCCTGAATAGGAATATGAACTTTTTGATTGTGAAAATCTGCCCGGAAAAGCGTGATTTCGACTTATTCCAAAGTTTGTAAAACTGCGCATAGCACTCTAAAAACACGAAATATGATGTATTTGGTGCTAGATTCTGCCATATAACGCATTTCTGAAGCAAAATCTTGCTTCTTAGCAGATTTACAGAATCAAAAATGTCTCAACGAAACTCAGAAAAAACGCTGATAACTCGCTGGAAACGCAAAATTTTGTGCATTTGAGGACAGATTCATGCGTATTATGTTATATTGGATAGATTTATGTGATTTGCGATACTTTGAAACTGCTGAGAATGTGGTAATTTTGACTTATTTCAAACTTCATATAACTGCAGATTGCGCTCTGAAAACACGAGATATGATGTATTTGTTGATGGATTCATACATATTATGAGTTCCTGAATAGGAATATGAACTTTTTGATTGTGAAAATCTGCCCGGAAAAGCGTGATTTCGACTTATTCCAAAGTTTGTAAAACTGCGAATAGCACTCTTAAAACACGAAATATGATGTATTTGGTGACGATTCTGCCATATAACGCATTTCTGAAGCAAAATCTTGCTTCTGAGCAGATTTACAGAATCAAAAATTTCTCAACGAAACTCAGAAAAAACGCTGATAACTCGCCGGAAACGCAAAATTTTGTGCATTTGAGGACGGATTCATGCGTATTATGTTGTATTGGATAGATTTATGTGATTTGCGATACTTTGAAACCGCTGAGAATGTGGTATTTTTGACTTATTTCAAACTTCATATAACTGCAGATAGCGCTCTGAAAACACGAGATATTATGTTTTGGTTGATGGATTCATACATATTATGAGTTCCTGAATAGGAATATGAACTTTTTGATTGTGAAAATCTGCCCGGAAAAGCGTGATTTTTACTTATTCCAAAGTTTGTAAAACTGCGAATAGCACTCTAAAAACACAAAATATGATGTCTTTGGTGCTAGATTCTGCCATATAACGCATTTCTGAAGCAAAATCTTGCTTCTGAGCAGATTTACAGAATCAAAAATTTCTCAACGAAACTCAGAAAAAACGCTGATAACTCGCTGGAAACGCAAAATTTTGTGCATTTGAGGACAGATTCATGCGTATTATGTCGTATTGGATAGATTTATGTGATTTGCGATACTTTGAAACCGCTGAGAATGTGGTAATTTTGACTTATTTCAAACTTCATATAACTTCAGATAGCGCTCTGAAAACAAGATATGATGTTTTCGTTGATGGATTAATACATATTATGAGTTCCTGAATAGGAATAAGAACTTTTTGATTGTGAAAATCTGCCCGGAAAAGCGTGATTGCGACTTTTTCCAAAGTTTGTAAAACTGCGAATAGCACTCTAAAAACACGAAATATGATGTATTTGGTGCTAGATTCTGCCATATTACGCATTTCTGAAGCAAAATCTTGCTTCTGAGCAGATTTACAGAATCAAAAATTTCTCAACGAAACTCAGAAGAAACGCTGATAACTCGCTGGAAACTCAAAATTTTGTGCATTTGAGGACAGATTCATGCGTATTATGTTGTATTGGATAGATTTGTGTGATTTGCGATACTTTGAAACTGCTGAGAATGTGGTAATTTTGACTTATTTCAAACTAAATATAACTGCAGATAGCGCTCTGAAAACACGAGATATTATGTTTTTGTTGATGGATTCATACATATCATGAGTTCCTGAATAGGAATATGAACTTTTTGATTGTGGAAATCTGCCCGGAAAAGCGTGATTTCGACTTATTCCAAAGTTTGTAAAACTGCGAATAGCACTCTAAAAACACGAAATATGATGTATTTGGTGCTAGATTCTGCCATATAACGCATTCCTGAAGCAAAATCTTGCTTCTGAGCAGATTTACAGAATTAAAAATTTGTCAACGAAACTCAGAAAAAACAATGATAACTCGCTGGAAACGCGAAATTTTGTGCATTTGAGGACGAATTGAAGCGTATTATGTTGTATTGGATAGATTTATGTGATTTGCGATACTTTGAAACCGCTGAGAATGTGGTAATTTTGACTTATTCCAAACTTCATATAACTGCAGATAGCGCTCTGAAAACACGAGATATGATGTTTTTGTTGATGGATTCATACATAATATGAGTTCCTGAATAGGAATATGAACTTTTTGATTGTGAAAATCTGCCCGGAAAAGCGTGATTTCGACTTATTCCAAAGTTTGTAGAACTGCGAATAGCACTCTAAAAACACGAAATATGATATATTTGGTGCTAGATTCTGCCATATAACGCATTTCTGAAGCAAACTCTTGCTTCTGAGCAGATTTAAAGAATCAAAAATTTCTCAACGAAACTCAGAAAAAACACTGATAACTCGCTGGAAACGCAGAATTTTGTGCATTTGAGGACAGATTCATGCGTATTATGCTGTATTGGATAGATTTATGTGATTTGCGATACTTTGAAACGGCCGGGAATGTGGTAATTTTGAATTATTTCAAACTTCATATAACTGCAGATAGCGCTCTGAAAACACGAGATATGATGTTTTTATTGATGGATTCATACATATTATTAGTTCCTGAATAGGAATATGAACTTTTTGATTGTGAAAATCTGCCCGGAAAAGCGTGATTTCGACTTATTCCAAAGTTTGTAAAACTGCGAATAGCACTCTAAAAACACGAAATATGATGTATTTGGTGCTAGATTCTGTCAGATAACGCATTTCTGAAGCAAAATCTTGCTTCTGAGCAGATTTACAGAATCAAAAATTTCTCAACGAAACTCAGAAAAAACGCTGATAACTCGCTGGAAACGCAAAATTTTGTGCATTTGAGGACAGATTCATGCGTATTATGTTGTATTGGATAGATTTATGTGATTTGCGATACTTTGGAACTGCTGAGAATGTGGTAATTTTCACTTATTTCAAACTTCATATAACTGCAGATAGCGCTCTGAAAACACGAGATATGATGTTTTTGTTGATGGATTCATACATATTATGAGTTCTTGAATAGGAATATGAACTTTTTGATTGTGAATATCTGCCCGGAAAAGTGTGATTTCGACTTATTCCAAAGTTTGTAAAACTGCGAATAGCACTCTAAAAACACGAAATAAGATGTATTTGGTGCTAGATTCTGCCATATAACGCATTTCTGAAGCAAAATCTTGCATCTGAGCAGATTTACAGAATCAAAAATTTCTCAACGAAACTCAGAAAAAACGCTGATAACTCGCTGAAAACGCGAAATTTTGTGCATTTGAGGACGGATTCATGCGTATTATGTTGTATTGGATAGATTTATGTGATTTGCGATACTGTGAAACCGCTGAGAATGTAGTAATTTTGACTTATTTCAAACTTCATATAACTGCAGATAGCGCTCTGAAAACACGAGATATGATGTTTCTGTTGATGGAATCATACATAATATGAGTTCCTGAATAGGAATATGAACTTTTTGATTGTGAAAATCTGCCCGGAGAAGCGTGATTTCGACTTATTCCATAGTTTGTAAAACTGCGAATAGCACTCTAATTACACGAAATATGATGTATTTGGTGCTAGATTCTGCCATATAACGCATTTCTGAAGCAAAATCTTGCTTCTGAGCAGATTTACAGAATCTAAAATTTCTCAACGAAACTCAGAAAAAACGCTGATAACTCGCTGGAAACGCAAAATTTTGTGCATTTGAGGACGGATTCATGCGTATTATGTTGTATTGGATAGATCTATGTGATTTGCGATACTTTGAAACTGCTGAGAATGTGGTAATTTTGACTTATTTCAAACTTCATATAACTGCAGATAAAGCTCTGAAAACACAAGATATGATGTTTTTGTTGATGGATTCATACATATTATGAGTTCCTGAATAGGAATATGAACTTTTTGATTGTGAAAATCTGCCCGGAAAAGCGTGATTTCGACTTATTCCAAAGTTTGTAAAACTGCGAATAGCACTCTAAAAACACGAAATATGATGTATTTGGTGCTAGAGTTTGCCATATAACGCATTTCTTAAGCAAACTCTTGCTTCTGAGCAGATTTAAAGAATCAAAAATTTCTCAACGAAACTCAGAAAAAACACTGATAACTCGCTGGAAACGCAGAATTTTGTGCATTTGAGGACGGATTCATGCGTATTATGTTGTATTGGATAGATTTATGTGATTTGCGATACTTTTAAACGGCTGAGAATGTGGTAATTTTGACTTATTTCAAACTTCATATAACTGCAGATAGCGCTCTGAAAACACAAGATATGATGTTTTTATTGATGGATTCATACATATTATTAGTTCCTGAATAGGAATATGAACTTTTTGATTGTAAAAATCTGCCTGGAAAAGCGTGATTTCGACTTATTACAGAGTTTGTAAAACTGCGAATAGCACTCTAAAAACACGAAATATGATGTATTTGGTGCCAGATTCTGCCATATAACGCATTTCTGAAGCAAAATCATGCTTCTGAGAGGTCCGTGAAGTTGACGTACCCATAGTGAAGTATCATAATTTCTTCTACACTACAATTTTTCGCTCATTTTTTGCTAATTTTTGCTATATAAATAGAATTTTTTGCCGCTCTCATTCGAAAGTTAATAACATCATAAAAAAGGCACGCTATCTTCACGTTTGCGTACCCTTAACAACATTTCGTCTTTTTCATGGTTTCATAATTTTTTGCTCATTTTTTGCTAATTTTTGCTGTATGACTCAATTTTTTTGCTAGCTGCATATATTAGTTATAAAAAATATAAAAAGGGCATGCTAACTTCACGTTTGCGTAACCTTAGCTAAATTTCACTTTTCTTGTTGTACTATAATTTTTTGCTAATTTTTTGCTAATTATTGCTGGGTGTCTTGAATTTTTTGCCATCCCTATATATTACATATAAACAATACAAAACGTGTACGCTAACTTCACGTTTGCGTACTCATAACTAAATTTCACTTCTCTTGTTGTACTATAATTTTTTGCTCATTTTTTGCTTATTATTGCTGTATGTTTAGAATTTTTTGCTATCTGTATATAAAATTCATTGACAATATGAAATACGAACGCTAACTTCACGTTTGCGTACACATAACCAAATTAATGTTGGTTGAGCAAAAGAAAAATTACAATTCCCAACATTTTTTGGATTTCAGACTTTATTTTAAATTCAAACTTGCGACTGTTAGAATCGTCCCTTCAGCCAAAAACAAATAGTTGCATAATTTGTCAATGAGTCACAGATAACTTGTGAATCAATTGAATGTGGAAGAACATTGTTAATAGTTTTGTGTACCTATATAGTCTAGCCAAGAAGTGAGTTTTCTGAGAAAAATAGTTCTAAGAGTCCAAAAAATATGAGCAATAGCTCAATCGATTCGGAATGAAATTTAGAAGATGTTTTCAGGATTTTTTTCGACAACAAGAATTGCAATTGTCATGAACAAAAAATGAGAAAAGAAAAAGTCGCCTAGTTCTCTTGCAATAACTTGGAGACTATGAGCGATACTGGAAATCGAAAAGAATATTTTTAAAGTGAAGAAGATTTCAAATGAACAAGTTTTGCTTTCTAACCTCTATATGTATTGCTCATAGTTTTAATTTATTGTTGAAAATAGGATTCCAAGCAACCTTAATATTACGAGCGGAACGGCGGTTAAGAGAAGACAGCACATAAAATAATTCTTTTATAGTATTGAATAACAATTTAAGAATTTCAAAAAATTGCGGTGTCATCTTATAATTTGGAAGAATAAGGTTTTGTTGTGAAATTTTTTTTTAATAATTTTCAAGAAAGTGAGGCAATTGAGGCTATTGTAGACTGACTAATTTTCTTCGAACCTCCGTTTTCATTGAGAGGAACTGAAAATGTTCAAATAATTCGTCTATAAATTATTGCTTATTAGAGCTTTTTTTGAAAGTGCACTCAAGATTACGTCGCATAAGTGTTCAAAATTAACTTATCTTATTTATTATTAATTTTTAAAGTTGACAAAAAATTAAATATTTAATAAATGTTTTCGAAAAAACATTTGTATACGTTATGCTATTGCTAGCTTCAAGTCTAATAAAGGCATTCAAAAACCTCATCCTTATTGTTTTCAAGCCATTTGTTCATACTTTTTTCATGAACAAATTGACATGATTGATATTTGAAAGGAAAATTTTCTCACCATTCTATGCTTTAGAGTACTTATATAATAATTGGGAGAGTTTTTTTCTCTCAAATATATTTTTTTATCATCCATAATTAAGAAAAAAATTTTTCAGGTATTGGAGTCCATTTCATTTCATTCATGTTACTATTCCATTTTTGGACGTTTCGGATGTGCACCCATCCATCTTCAGCGTTCTACAAAGATGTTAATGATCCATGAAACAATATTAAATGGGATGATGATGAAAATTTCAAGAAGGTATTAAACTTTGTTTTGAAAGTTCTATTTTCACTTTTAACAATGTTTTATATCAACAAATTGATGGCTCCCCCATGGGATCGAGTATCAGCAATTCATTAGCTGATCTAGTGCTGCAAAAATTAGAATGTCAAATCGTACCGAACGCTAATTTCAACATTATATACTATAAACGGTATGTCGATGATTGTATTGTAATTTCTCCTGTTGATAAAGTTGATTCAATTTTTGAGACTTCCAACAATTTCCACCCTAGATTGAATTTCACTATAGAACATCCAGTAGAAAACAAAATCAATTATTTAGATGTCACCTTGCAAATACAAAATGGACAGATCAACACAAATTGGTTCCATAAATCTACCGCATCTGGAAGATATTTAAATTTCTTTTCATACACAAACAAAAAATATAAGATCAGTGTCATACAAGCCTTAGTTGACAGGTGTTTCCATTTATCTAACTCTAGATAGAAAAATGCCAACACTCTGCGAAACTGAAAAAAAATAAGCTAATAAACAAGTTTGCATATGGAATACAACAAAGTGCTATTAATGACTTTGTTGAAATGGAAACAGATACTACTGAAGATAAAGAAAAATTGGAGGACGAAATGAATACACCACCTCTTGGCATGAAACAAATAGTCGATGACATTCTACATAACGCTGAAATGTCTGTAGAAAATGAAGAAGACGGTGACAGAGATAATCTAATGTATATGCCAGAAATAGTAAATCGCATGAAAATTTTGTGCTATCGGTGAGATAATTGATATATTCAGAAATATATTGATCTTTTTATTTTGTCTTACGTTCTATCATGATGCATGCATGACTGAAAAACACTATGTAAACAGGCATTTTCCATATTAACATAATTATTCCAATTTTAGATTACCATTATGGACCGGAATTATGGTAAAATATTTCGGTTACGGAAATATTACTGCATCTTCGGCTCCTGTGGAGAGTTATTATAATGATTTAAAAAACCGATGTTTCTCCAACTTGCCGATGAGGGTGGATCATTTTGTCCTAAAACACACAAAAATATTGGAGAATATATTATTCCTAATATTTTTTGATTTCACGTTTATATATATATATATATATATATATATATATATATATATATATATATATATATATATATATATATATATATATATATATATATATATATATATATATATATATATATATATATATATATATATATATATATATATATATATATATATATATATATATATATATATATATATATATATATATATATATATATATATATATATCTATGTAGATTTTGTTGTTGTGCCCATATGTTCATTTTAGATACTATGCATCTGGCGTCATGTTTAAAATATTTTTCAATGAGCAAAGATGATACAATAAAGAATGTAGACGAAACGGATACCTATCAGAAAAGTACGGAAATTTGTACGAACAACTCAGCTTCTACCGATATGAGAATGAAAGAGACATATTATTGATATTTTATTACTAAATTATAATATCTATGTTCATTCTAGGATATGACTAATGAAGATATTCATGCCAGACATATTGAAGTTAGCAATAAATATGAGAAACAAAATATCACTTAGAGACGCATATGTGATCCGATCGAACATATTAATCTCCACATTTAATTCCACAAGCTCAGCAAATTTGTTAACTAGACTAGATTGTGCCGCATCAATCAATCAAATGATTGCAAGGCTCAATTTGGTCTCATATACAGAAACAACAACTTGCTCAAGATGCCAACAAAATTCTATTCAAAATTTTAACCTCATTCCTACAAACTCAAATATCTCAAGAACTGGAATTGGAGTCTGCAATCACAAATAATAGACTTATTGTGATGGTATTATTTCTATTGAAATTCACACAGCATATTCAATTTTCATCGATTATTTCACTGAACATAATAACTTCGTTGTGTTGAAAAAAATACCTAATATATTAAATATGGGAAAACATTCTTATTTTCAAAGAGCAGCGATCGAATTCCAGGAACCATCTGTTACTGGAACTTTAGGTCATTTTATTTGTTATTGTAAGAGAAATAACTGGACATGGGAAATAAATAATGATTTGTCAGATAAAGTTATTTCAGCATCTTCGGTTACTATTATCAACGCATGTTTGTTAGTTTATAGTATATAAATTAGATTACATGATTATTTAGCTACATGAAAAATTAATTATTTTATTTTCTCTTTGTTACAATTATTATGGCTAATTTTATGTATCAAATTATATTTTTGTTCATGAATAAATTAAAAACGATGAATTTGTCTTTTTGTTCTATTATCTACATAGTGAGTGAGTTAGATACATCCACTACTGTAGTTTATGTTTGAGCGACAAATATTTTACAGCACTCTTTCTTCAAAAAATATGATTTTAATTGTAGAAGTTGATGAATACCGAAGTAGATCAACTATTTGTATGCGATATCAATGAACAAATTGAAATGTACTGTTCTAGTACTGTAAACATATCTTTCTGTCCTTGCTAGACGACAAGTAAATTACCTTTTATGTACATTCGTCTTTCAATTTTTTCCTAGTTAACGGAAGATGAGTATTTTGCTTAGGTAAAAGACGGGAAGTGAAACTTTTACCGTTCTAGGATGGTGAATAACGTATTTTCTCTTACTGTTCGTCCAAATTTTGATGTTGATGATGGGATTCTACACATCCATAGACTTATTTTCTCGTATTTTTTATTATTATCATTGTCGAAGAAATCTTATGGATACAAATTGTAAAACACTAGAGTAGCTTCGATATTCACGTACTGTAACAATGCACGAATTGAATCATTTTATTGATGCATTTACTCTAATACGTATGAAAGATCAGCAAACAATAAACGAAAATTTGTGGCTGCAATAAAAAATGTGAAATATCATCATACGTACACAATTTTATCAACAATGTTCTTCTACATTCAATTTATTCACAAGTCATTTGTGACTTATTGACAAATTATGTGACTCATTGACAAATTATGCAACTATTTGTTTTTGGCTGAAGGGACGATACTAACAGTCGCAAGTTTGAATTTAAAATAAAGTCTGAAATCCAAAAAATGTTGAGAATTGTAATTTTTCTTTTGCTCAACCAACATTAATTTGGTTATGTGTTCGCAAGCGTGAAGTTAGCGTTCCTATTTCATATTGTCTATAAATTTTATATACAGATAGCAAAAAATTCTAAACATACAGCAATAATTAGCAAAAAATGAGCAAAAAATTATAGTACAACAAGAAAAGTGAAATTTAGTTATGGGTACGCAAACGTGAAGTTAGCGTACACTTTTTGTATTGTTTATACGTAATATATAAAGATGGCGAAAAATTCGAGACACCCAGCAATAATTAGCAAAAAATTAGCAAAAAATTATAGTACAACATGAAAAGTGAAATTTAGCTAAGGGTACGCAAACGTGAAGTTAGCATGCCCTTTTTATATTGTTTATAACTAATATATGCAGCTAGCAAAAAAATTGAGTCATACAGCAAAAATTAGCAAAAAATGAGCAAAAAATTATGAAACCATAAAAAAGAAGAAATGTTGTTGAGGGTACGCAAACGTGAAGTTAGCGTGCCTTTTTTATAATGTTATTAACTTTCGTATGAGAGTGGCAGAAAATTCTATTCATATAGCAAAAATTAGCAAAAAATGAGCAAAAAATTATAGTGTAGAAGAAATTATGATACTTCACTATGGGTACGCCAACTTCAGGGACCTGCTTCTGAGCAGATTTACAGAATCAAAAATTTTTCAACGAAACTCAGAAAAAACGCTGATAACTCGCTGGAAACGCAAAATTTTGTGCATTTGAGGACAGATTCATGCGTATTATGTTATATTGGATAGATTTATGTGATTTGCGATACTTTGAAACTGTTGAGAATGTGGTAATTTTGACTTATTTCAAACTTCATATAACTGCAGGTAGCGCTCTGAAAACACGAGATATGATGTTTTTGTTGATGGATTCATACATATTATGAGTTCCTGAATAGGAATATGAACTTTTTGATTGTGAAAATCTGCCCGGAAAAGCGTGATTTCGACTTATTCCAAAGTTTGTAAAACAGCGAATAGCACTCTAAAAACATGGAATTGATGTATTTGGTGCTAGATTCTGCCATATAAAGCATTTCTGAAGCAAAATCTTGCTTCTGAGCAGATTTACAGAATCAAAAATTTCTCAACGGAACTCAGAAAAAACGCTGATAACTCGCTGGAAACGCAGAAATTTGTGCATTTGAGGAAAGTTTCATGCGTATTATGTTGTATTGGATAGATTTATGTGATTTGCGATACTTTGAAACTGTTGAGATTGAGGTAATTTTGACTTATTTCAAACTTCATATAACTGCAGATAGCGCTCTGAAAACACGAGATATGATGTTTTTGTTGATGGATTTATACATATTATGAGTTCCTGAATAGGAATATGAACTTTTTTATTGTGAAAATCTGCCCGGAAAAGCGTGATTTCGACTTATTCCAAAGTTTGTAAAACTGCGAATAGCACTCTAAAAACACGAAATTGATGTATTTGGTGCTAGATTCTGCCATATAAAGCATTTCTGAAGCAAAATCTTGCTTCTGAGCAGATTTACAGAATCAAAAATTTCTCAACGAAACACAGAAAAAACGCTGATAACTCGCTGGAAACGCAAAATTTTGTGCATTTAAGGACGGATTCATGCGTATTATGTTGTATTGGATAGATTTATGTGACTTGCAATACTTTGCAACCGCTGAGAATGTGGTAATTTTGACTTATTTTAAACTTCATATAACTGCAGATAGCGCTCAGAAAACACGAGATATAATGTTTTTGTTGATGGATTCATACATATTATGAGTTCCTGAATAGGAATATGAACTTTTTGATTGTGGAAATCTGCCCGGGAAAGCGTGATTTCGACTTATTCCAAAGTTTGTAAAACTGCGAATAGCACTCTAAAAACACGAAATATGATGTATTTGGTGTAAAATTCTGCCATATAACGCATTTCTGAAGCAAAATCTTGCTTCTGAGCAGATTTACAGAATCAAAAATTTCTCAACGAAACTCAGAAAAAACGCTGATAACTCGCTGAAAACGCAAAAATTTGTGCATTTGAGGACGGATTCTTGCGTATTATGTTGTATTGGATAGATTTATGTGATTTGCGATACTTTGAAACCGCTGAGAATGTGGTACTTTTGACTTATTTCAAACTTCATATAACTGCAGATGGCGCTCTGAAAACACTAGATATGATGTTTTTGTTGATGGATTCATACATATTATGAGTTCCTGAATAGAAATATGAACTTTTTGATTGTGAAAATCTGCCCGGAGAAGCGTGATTTCGACCTATTCCAAAGTTTGTAAAACTGCGAATAGCACTCTAAAAACACGAAATATGATGTATTTGGTGCTGGATTCTGCCATATAACGTATTTCTGAAGCAAAATCTTGCTTCTGAGCAGATTTACAGAATCAAAAATTCCTCAACGAAACTCAGAAAAAACGCTGATCACTCGCTGGAAACGCAAAATTTTGTGCATTTGAGGACGGATTCTTGCGTATAATGTTGTATTGGATAGATCTATGTGATTTGCGATACTTTGAAACCGCTGAGAATGTGGTACTTTTGACTTATTTCAAACTTCATATAACTGCAGATGGCGCTCTGAAAACACTAGATATGATGTTTTTGTTGATGGATTCATACATATTATGAGTTCCTGAATAGGAATATGAACTTTTTGATCGTGAAAATCTGCCCGGAAAAGCGTGATTCTGACTTATTCCAAAGTTTGTAAAACTGCGAATAGCACTCTAAAAACACGAAATATGATGTATTTGGTGCTAGAGTCTGCCATATAACGCATTTCTGAAGCAAACTCTTGCTTCTGAGCAGATTTAAAGAATCAAAAATTTCTCAACGAAACTCAGAAAAAACACTGATAACTCGCTGGAAACGCAGAGTTTTGTGCATTTGAGGACGGATCCATGCGTATTATGTTGTATTGGATAGATTTATGTGATTTGCGATACTTTGAAACGGCTGAGAATGTGGTAATTTCGACTTATTTCAAACTTCATATAACTGCAGATAGCGCTCTGAAAACACGAGATATGATGTTTTTATTGATGGATTCATACATATTATTAGTTCCTGAATAGGAATATGAACTTTTTGATCGTGAAAATCTGCCCGGAAAAGCGTGAGTTCGACTTATTCCAAAGTTTGTGAAACTGCGAATAGCACTCTAAAAACACAAAATATGATGCATTTGGTGCTAGATTCTGCCATATAACGCATTTCTGAAGCAAAATCTTGCTTCTGAGCAGATTTACAAAATCAAAAATTTCTCAACGAAACTCAGAAAAAACGCTGATAACTCGCTGGAAACGCGAAATTTCGTGCATTTGAGGACAGATTTATGCGTATTATGTTGTATTGGATAGATTTATGTGATTTGCGATACTTTGAAACTGCTGAGAATGTGGTAATTTTGACTTATTTCAAATTTCATATAACTTCAGATAGCGCTCTGAAAACACGAGATATGATGTTTTTGTTGATGGATTCATGCATATTATGAGTTCCTGAATAGGAATATGAACTTTTTGATTGTGAAAATCTGCCTGGAAAAGCGTTATTTCGACTTATTACAAAGTTTGTAAAACTGCGAATAGCACTCTAAAAACACGAAATATGATGTATTTGGTGCCAGATTCTGCCATATAACGCATTTCTGAAGCAAAATCATGCTTCTGAGCAGATTTACAGAATCAAAAATTTTTCAACGAAACTCAGAAAAAACGCTGATAACTCGCTGGAAACGCAAAATTTTGTGCATTTGAGGACAGATTCATGCGTATTATGTTATATTGGATAGCTTTATGTGATTTGCGATACTTTGAAACCGTTGAAAATGTGGTAATTTTGACTTATTTCAAACTTCATATAACTGCAGATAGCGCTCTGAAAACACGAGATATGATGTTTTTGTTGATGGATTCATACATACTATGAGTTCCTGAATAGGAATATGAACTTTTTGATTGTGAAAATCTGCCCGGAAAAGCGTGATTTCGACTTATTCCAAAGTTTGTAAAACTGCGAATAGCACTCTAAAAACACGAAATTGATGTATTTGGTGCTAGATTCTGCCATATAAAGCATATCTGAAGCAAAATCCAGCTTCTGAGCAGATTTACAGAATCAAAAATTTCTCAACGAAACACAGAAAAAACGCTGATAACTCGTTGGAAACGCAAAATTTTGTGCATTTGAGGACGGATTCATGCGTATTATGTTGTATTGGATAGATTTATGTGACTTGCAATACTTTGAAACCGTTGAGAATGTGGTAATTTTGACTTATTTTAAACTCCATATAACTGCAGATAGCGCTCTGAAAACACGAGATATAATGTTTTTGTTGATGGATTCATACATATTTTGAGTTCCTGAATAGGAATATGAACTTTTTGATTGTGAAAATCTGCCCGGAAAAGCGTGATTTCGACTTATTCCAAAGTTTGTAAAACTGCGAATAGTACTCTAAAAACACGAAATATGATGTATTTGGTGCTAAATTCTGCCATATGACGCATATCTGGAGCAAAATCTTGCTTCTGAGCAGATTTACAGAATCTAAAATTTCTCAACGAAACTCAGAAAAAACGCTGATAACTTGCTGGAAACGCAGAATTTTGTGCATTTGAGGGCGGATTCATGCGTATTATGTTGTATTGGATAGATTTATGTGATTTGCGATACTTTGAAACTGCTGAGAATGTGGTAATTTTGACTTATTTCAAACTTCATATTACTGCAGATAGCACTCTAAAAACACGAGATATAATGTTTTTGTTGATGGATTCATACATATTATGAGTTCCTGAGTAGGAATATGGACTTTTTGATTGTGAAAATCTGCCCGGAAAAGCGTGATTTCGACTTATTCCAAAGTTTGTAAAACTGCGAATAGCACTCTAAAAACACGAAATATGATGTATTTGGTGCTAGATGCTGCCATATAACGCATTTCTAAAGCAAAACCTTGCTTCTGAGCAGATTTACAGAATCAAAAATTACTCAACGAAACTCAGAAAAAACGCTGATAACTCGCTGGAAACGCAAAATTTTGTGCATTTGAGGACGGATTCATGCGTATTATGTTGTATTGGATAGATTTATGTGATTTGCGATACTTTGAAACCGCTGAGAATGTGGTACTTTTGACTTATTTCAAACTTCATATAACTGCAGATAGCGCTCTGAAAACACGAGATATGAAGTTTTTGTTGATGGATTCATACATATTATGAGTTCCTGAATAGGAATATGATCTTTTTGATCGTGAAAATCTGCCCGGAAAAGCGTGACTTCGACTTATTCCAAAGTTTGTAAAACTGCGAATAGCACTCTAAAAACACGAAATATGATGTTATTTGGTGCTAGATTTTGCTATATAACGCAGTTCTGAAGCAAAATCTTGCTTCTGAGCAGATTTACAGAATCAAAAATTTCTCAACAAAACTCAGAAAAAACGCTGATAACTCGCTGGAAACGCAAAATTTTGTGCATTTGAGGACAGCTATTCATGCGTATTATGTTGTATTGGATAGATTTATGTGATTTGCGATACTTTGAAACCGCTGAGAATGTGGTAATTTTGACTTTTTTCAAACTCCATATAACTTCAGATAGCGCTCTGAAAACACGAGATATGAAGTTTTTGTTGATGGATTCATACATATTATGAGTTCCTGAATAGGAATATGAACTTTTTGATCGTGAAAATCTGCCCGGAAAAGCGTGATTTCGACTTATTCCAAAGTTTGAAAACTGCGAATAGCACTATAAAAACACGAAATATGATGTTATTTGGTGCTAGATTTTGCTATATAACGCAGTTCTGAAGCAAAATCTTGCTTCTGAGCAGATTTACAGAATTAAAAATTTCTCAACGAAACTCAGAAAAAACGCTGATAACTCGCTGGAAACGCAAAATTTTGTGCATTTGAGGACGGATTCATGCGTATTATGTTGTATTGGATAGATTTATGTGATTTGCGATACTTTGAAACCGCTGAGAATGTGGTACTTTTGACTTATTTCAAACTTCATATAACTGCAGATAGCGCTCTGAAAACACGAGATATGATGTTTTTGTTGATGGATTCATACATATTATGAGTTCCTGAATAGGAATATGAACTTTTTGATTGTGAAAATCTGCCCGGAAAAGCGTGATTTCGACTTATTCCAAAGTTTGTAAAACAGCGAATAGCACTCTAAAAACACGGAATTGATGTATTTGGTGCTAGATTCTGCCATATAAAGCATTTCTGAAGCAAAATCTTGCTTCTGAGCAGATTTACAGAATCAAAAATTTCTCAACGAAACACAGAAAAAACGCTGATAACTCGCTGGAAACGCAGAAATTTGTGTATTTGAGGACAGATTCATGCGTATTATGTTGTATTGGATAGATTTATGTGATTTGCGATACTTTGAAACTGTTGAGAATGTGGTAATTTTGACTTATTTCAAACTTCATATAACTGCAGATAGCGCTCTGAAAACACGAGATATGATGTTTTTGTTGATGGATTTATACATATTATGAGTTCCTGAATAGGAACATGAACTTTTTGATTGTGAAAATCTGCCCGGAAAAGCGAGATTATGACTTATTCCAAAGTTTGTAAAACTGCGAATAGCACTCTAAAAACAGGAAATTGATGTATTTGGTGCTAGATTCTGCCATATAAAGCATTTCTGAAGCAAAATCCAGCTTCTGAGCAGATTTACAGGATCAAAAATTTCTCAACGAAACACAGAAAAAACGCTGATAACTCGCTGGAAACGCAAAATTTTGTGCATTTGAGGACGGATTCATGCGTATTATGTTGTATTGGATAGATTTATGTGACTTGCAATACTTTGAGACCGCTGAGAATGTGGTAATTTTGACTTATTTTGAACTTCATATAACTGCAGATAGCGCACTGAGAACACGAGATATGAAGTTTTTGTTGATGGATTCATACATATTATGAGTTCCTGAATAGGAATATGATCTTTTTGATCGTGTAAATCTGCCCGGAAAAGCGTGATTTCGACTTATTCCAAAGTTTGTAAAACTGCGAATAGCACTCTAAAAACACGAAATATGATGTTATTTGGTGCTAGATTTTGCTATATAACGCAGTTCTGAAGCAAAATCTTGCTTCTGAGCAGATTTACAGAATCAAAAATTTCTCAACAAAACTCAGAAAAAACGCTGATAACTCGCTGGAAACGCAAAATTTTGTGCATTTGAGGACAGCTATTCATGCGTATTATGTTGTATTGGATAGATTTATGTGATTTGCGATACTTTGAAACCGCTGAGAATGTGGTAATTTTGACTTTTTTCAAACTCCATATAACTTCAGATAGCGCTCTGAAAACACGAGATATGAAGTTTTTGTTGATGGATTCATACATATTATGAGTTCCTGAATAGGAATATGAACTTTTTGATCGTGAAAATCTGCCCGGAAAAGCGTGATTTCGACTTATTCCAAAGTTTGAAAACTGCGAATAGCACTATAAAAACACGAAATATGATGTTATTTGGTGCTAGATTTTGCTATATAACGCAGTTCTGAAGCAAAATCTTGCTTCTGAGCAGATTTACAGAATCAAAAAATTTCTCAACGAGACTCAGAAAAAAACGCTGATAACTCGCTGGAAACGCAAAATTTTGTGCATTTGAGGACGGATTCATGTGTATTATGTTGTATTGGGATAGATTTATGTGATTTGTGATACTTTGAAACCGCTGAGAATGTGGTACTTTTGACTTATTTCAAACTTCATATAACTGCAGATAGCGCTCTGAAAACACGAGATATGATGTTTTTGTTGATGGATTCATACATATTATGAGTTCCTGAATAGGAATATGAACTTTTTGATTGTGAAAATCTGCCCGGAAAAGCGTGATTTCGACTTATTCCAAAGTTTGTAAAACAGCGAATAGCACTCTAAAAACACGGAATTGATGTATTTGGTGCTAGATTCTGCCATATAAAGCATTTCTGAAGCAAAATCTTGCTTCTGAGCAGATTTACAGAATCAAAAATTTCTCAACGAAACACAGAAAAAACGCTGATAACTCGCTGGAAACGCAGAAATTTGTGTATTTGAGGACAGATTCATGCGTATTATGTTGTATTGGATAGATTTATGTGATTTGCGATACTTTGAAACTGTTGAGAATGTGGTAATTTTGACTTATTTCAAACTTCATATAACTGCAGATAGCGCTCTGAAAACACGAGATATGATGTTTTTTGTTGATGGATTTATACATATTATGAGTTCCTGAATAGGAATATGAACTTTTTGATTGTGAAAATCTGCCCGGAAAAGCGTGATTATGACTTATTCCAAAGTTTGTAAAACTGCGAATAGCACTCTAAAAACAGGAAATTGATGTATTTGGTGCTAGAATTCTGCCATATAAAGCATTTCTGAAGCAAAATCCAGCTTCTGAGCAGATTTACAGGATCAAAAATTTCTCAACGAAACACAGAAAAAACGCTGATAACTCGCTGGAAACGCAAAATTTTGTGCATTTGAGGACGGATTCATGCGTATTATGTTGTATTGGATAGATTTATGTGACTTGCAATACTTTGGAGACCGCTGAGAATGTGGTAATTTTGACTTATTTTGAACTTCATATAACTGCAGATAGCGCACTGAAAACACGAGATATAATGTTTTTGTTGATGGATTCATACATATTATGAGTTCCTGAATGGGAATATGAACTTTTTGATTGTGGAAATCTGCCCGGAAAAGCGTGATTTCGACTCATTCCAAAGTTTGTAAAACTGCGAATAGCACTCTAAAAAACACGAAATATGATGTATTTGGTGCTAGATTTTGCTATATAACGCAGTTCTGAAGCAAAATCTTGCTTCTGAGCAGATTTACAGAATCAAAAATTTCTCAACAAAACTCAGAAAAAACGCTGATAACTCGCTGGAAACGCAAAATTTTGTGCATTTGAGGACAGCTATTCATGCGTATTATGTTGTATTGGATAGATTTATGTGATTTGCGATACTTTGAAACCGCTGAGAATGTGGTAATTTTGACTTTTTTCAAACTCCATATAACTTCAGATAGCGCTCTGAAAACACGAGATATGAAGTTTTTGTTGATGGATTCATACATATTATGAGTTCCTGAATAGGAATATGAACTTTTTGATCGTGAAAATCTGCCCGGAAAAGCGTGATTTCGACTTATTCCAAAGTTTGAAAACTGCGAATAGCACTATAAAAACACGAAATATGATGTTATTTGGTGCTTAGATTTTGCTATATAACGCAGTCTGAAGCAAAATCTTGCTTCTGAGCAGATTTACAGAATTAAAAATTTCTCAACGAAACTCGGAAAAAACGCTGATAACTCGCTGGAAACGCAAAATTTTGTGCATTTGAGGACGTATTCATGCGTATTATGTTGTATTGGATAGATTTATGTGATTTGCGATACTTTGAAAACCGCTGAGAATGTGGTACTTTTGACTTATTTCAAACTTCATATAACTGCAGATAGCGCTCTGAAAACACGAGATATGATGTTTTTGTTGATGGATTCATACATATTATGAGTTCCTGAATAGGAATATGAACTTTTTGATTGTGAAAATCTGCCCGGAAAAGCGTGATTTCGACTTATTCCAAAGTTTGTAAAACAGCGAATAGCACTCTAAAAACACGGAATTGATGTATTTGGTGCTAGATTCTGCCATATAAAGCATTTCTGAAGCAAAATCTTGCTTCTGAGCAGATTTACAGAATCAAAAATTTCTCAACGAAACACAGAAAAAACGCTGATAACTCGCTGGAAACGCAGAAATTTGTGTATTTGAGGACAGATTCATGCGTATTATGTTGTATTGGATAGATTTATGTGATTTGCGATACTTTGAAACTGTTGAGAATGTGGTAATTTTGACTTATTTCAAACTTCATATAACTGCAGATAGCGCTCTGAAAACACGAGATATGATGTTTTTGTTGATGGATTTATACATATTATGAGTTCCTGAATAGGAATATGAACTTTTTGATTGTGAAAATCTGCCCGGAAAAGCGTGATTATGACTTATTCCAAAGTTTGTAAAACTGCGAATAGCACTCTAAAAACAGGAAATTGATGTATTTGGTGCTAGATTCTGCCATATAAAGCATTTCTGAAGCAAAATCCAGCTTCTGAGCAGATTTACAGGATCAAAAATTTCTCAACGAAACACAGAAAAAACGCTGATAACTCGCTGGAAACGCAAAATTTTGTGCATTTGAGGACGGATTCATGCGTATTATGTTGTATTGGATAGATTTATGTGACTTGCAATACTTTGAGACCGCTGAGAATGTGGTAATTTTGACTTATTTTGAACTTCATATAACTGCAGATAGCGCACTGAAAACACGAGATATAATGTTTTTGTTGATGGATTCATACATATTATGAGTTCCTGAATGGGAATATGAACTTTTTGATTGTGGAAATCTGCCCGGAAAAGCGTGATTTCGACTTATTCCAAAGTTTGTAAAACTGCGAATAGCACTCTAAAAACACGAAATATGATGTATTTGGTGCTAGATTTTGCTATATAACGCAGTTCTGAAGCAAAATCTTGCTTCTGAGCAGATTTACAGAATCAAAAATTTCCAACAAAACTCAGAAAAAACGCTGATAACTCGCTGGAAACGCAAAATTTTGTGCATTTGAGGACAGCTATTCATGCGTATTATGTTGTATTGGATAGATTTATGTGATTTGCGATACTTTGAAACCGCTGAGAATGTGGTAATTTTGACTTTTTTCAAACTCCATATAACTTCAGATAGCGCTCTGAAAACACGAGATATGAAGTTTTTGTTGATGGATTCATACATATTATGAGTTCCTGAATAGGAATATGAACTTTTTGATCGTGAAAATCTGCCCGGAAAAGCGTGATTTCGACTTATTCCAAAGTTTGAAAACTGCGAATAGCACTATAAAAACACGAAATATGATGTTATTTGGTGCTAGATTTTGCTATATAACGCAGTTCTGAAGCAAAATCTTGCTTCTGAGCAGATTTACAGAATTAAAAATTTCTCAACGAAGTTCAGAAAAAACGCTGATAACTCGCTGGAAACGCAAAATTTTTTGCATTTGAGGACGTATTCATGCGTATTATGTTGTATTGGATAGATTTATGTGATTTGCGATACTTTGAAACCGCTGAGAATGTGGTACTTTTGACTTATTTCAAACTTCATATAACTGCAGATAGCGCTCTGAAAACACGAGATATGATGTTTTTGTTGATGGATTCATACATATTATGAGTTCCTGAATAGGAATATGAACTTTCTGATTGTGAAAATCTGCCCGGAAAAGCGTGATTTCGACTTATTCCAAAGTTTGTAAAACAGCGAATAGCACTCTAAAAACACGGAATTGATGTATTTGGTGCTAGATTCTGCCATATAAAGCATTTCTGAAGCAGAATCTTGCTTCTGAGCAGATTTACAGAATCAAAAATTTCTCAACGAAACACAGAAAAAACGCTGATAACTCGCTGGAAACGCAGAAATTTGTGTATTTGAGGACAGATTCATGCGTATTATGTTGTATTGGATAGATTTATGTGATTTGCGATACTTTGAAACTGTTGAGAATGTGTTAATTTTGACTTATTTCAAACTTCATATAACTGCAGATAGCGCTCTGAAAACACGAGATATGATGTTTTTGTTGATGGATTTATACATATTATGAGTTCCTGAATAGGGATATGAACTTTTTGATTGTGAAAATCTGCCCGGAAAAGCGTGATTATGACTTATTCCAAAGTTTGTAAAACTGCGAATAGCACTCTAAAAACACGAAATATGATGTATTTGGTGCTAAATTCTGCCATATAACGCATATCTGGAGCAAAATCTTGCTTCTGAGCAGATTTACAGAATCAAAAATTTCTCAACGAAACTCAGAAAAAACGCTGATAACTCACTGGAAACGCAGAATTTTGTGCATTTGAGGGCGGATTCATGCGTATTATGTTGTATTGGATAGAATTATGTGACTTGCAATACTTTGAGACCGCTGAGAATGTGGTAATTTTGACTTATTTTGAACTTCATATAACTGCAGATAGCGCACTGAAAACACGAGATATAATGTTTTTGTTGATGGATTCATACATATTATGAGTTCCTGAATGGGAATATTAACTTTTTGATTGTGGAAATCTGCCCGGAAAAGCGTGATTTCGACTTATTCCAAAGTTTGTAAAACTGCGAATAGCACTCTAAAAACACGAAATATGATGTATTTGGTGTTAGATTCTGCCATATAACGCATTTCTGAAGCAAAATCTTGCTTCTGAGCAGATTTATAGAATCAAAAATTTCTCAACGAAACTCAGAAAAAACGCTGATAACTCGCTGAAAACGGAAAAATTTGTGCATTTGAGGACGGATTCATGCGTATTATGTTGTATTGGATAGATTTATGTGATTTGCGATACTTTGAAACCGCTGAGAATGTGGTACTTTTGACTTATTTCAAACTTCATATAACTGCAGATGGCGCTCTGAAAACACTAGATATGATGTTTTTGTTGATGGATTCATACATATTATGAGTTCCTGAATAGAAATATGAACTTTTTGATTGTGAAAATCTGCCCGGAAAAGCGTGATTTCGACTTATTCCAAAGTTTGTAAAACTGCGAATAGAACTCTAAAAACACGAAATATGATGTATTTGGTGCTGGATTCTGCCATATAACGTATTTCTGAAGCAAAATCTTGCTTCTGAGCAGATTTACAGAATCAAAAATTTCTCAACGGAACTCAGAAAAAACGCTGATCACTCGCTGGAAACGCAAAATTTTGTGCATTTGAGGACGGATTCATGCGTATTATGTTGTACTGGATAGATTTATGTGATTTGCGATACTTTGAAACTGCTGAGAATGTGGTAATTTTGACTTATTTCAAACTTCATATAACTGCAGATAAAGCTCTGAAAACACGAGATATGATGTTTTTGTTGATGGATTCATACATATTATGAGTTCCTGAATAGGAATATGAACTTTTTGATTGTGAAAATCTGCCCGGAAAAGCGTGATTTCGACTTATTTCAAAGTTTGTAAAACTGCGAATAGCACTCTAAAAACACGAAATATGATGTATTTGGTGCTAGAGTCTGCCATATAACGCATTTCTGAAGCAAACTCATGCTTCTGAACTGATTATAGAATAAAAAATTTCTCAACGAAACTCAGAAAAAACACTGATAACTCGCTGGAAACGCAGAATTTTGTGCATTTGAGGACGGATTCATGCGTATTATGTTGTATTGGATAGATTTATGTGATTTGCGATACTTTGAAACGGCTGAGAATGTGGTAATTTTGACTTATTTCAAACTTCATATAACTGCAGATAGCGCTCTGAAAACACGAGATATGATGTTTTTATTGATGGATTCATACATATTATTAGTTCCTGAATAGGAATATGAACTTTTTGATTGTGAAAATCTGCCCGGAAAAGCGTGATTTCGACTTATTCCAAAGTTTGTAAAACTGCGAATAGCACTCTAAAAACACAAAATATGATGCATTTGGTGCTAGATTCTGCCATATAACGCATTTCTGAAGCAAAATATTGCTTCTGAGCAGATTTACAAAATCAAAAATTTCTCAACGAAACTTAGAAAAAAACGCTGATAACTCGCTGGAAACGAAAAATTTTGTGCACTTGAGGACAGATTCATGCGTATTATGTTATATTGGATAGCTTTATGTGATTTGCGATACTTTGAAACTGTTGAGAATGTGGTGATTTTGACTTATTTCAAACTTCATATAACTGCAGATAGCGCTCTGAAAACACGAGATATGATGTTTTTGTTGATGGATTCATACATATTATGAGTTCCTGAATAGGAATATGAAATTTTTGATTGTGAAAATCTGCCCGGAAAAGCGTGATTTCGACTTATTCCAAAGTTTGTAAAACTGCGAATAGCACTCTAAAAACACGAAATTGATGTATTTGGTGCTAGATTCTGCCATATAAACATTTATGAAGCAAAATCTAGATTCTGAGCAGATTTACAGAATCAAAAATTTCTCAACGAAACACAGAAAATACGCTGATAACTCGCTGGAAACGCAAAATTTTGTGCATTTGAGGACGGATTCATGCGTATTATGTTGTATTGGATAGATTTATGTGACTTGCAATACTTTGAAACCGCTGAGAATGTGGTAATTTTGACTTATTTTAAACTTCATATAACTGCAGATAGCGCTCTGAAAACACGAGATATAATGTTCTTGTTGATGGATTCATACATATTATGAGTTCCTGAATAGGAATATGAACTTTTTGATTGTGAAAATCTGCTCGGAAAAGCGTGATTTCGACTTATTCCAAAGTTTGTAAAACTGCGAATAGTACTCTAAAAACACGAAATATGATGTATTTGGTGCTAAATTCTGCCATATAACGCATATCTGGAGCAAAATCTTGCTTCTGAGCAGATTTACAGAATCAAAAATTTCTCAACGAAACTCAGAAAAAACGCTGATAACTCACTGGAAACGCAGAATTTTGTGCATTTGAGGGCGGATTCATGCGTATTATGTTGTATTGGATAGATTTATGTGATTTGCGATACTTTGAAACTGCTGAGAATGTGGTAATTTTGACTTATTTCAAACTTCATATAACTGCAGATAGCGCTCTGAAAACACGAGATATGAAGTTTTTGTTGATGGATTCATACATATTATGAGTTCCTGAATAGGAATATGAACGTTTTGATCGTGAAAATCTGCCCGGAAAAGCGTGATTTCGACTTATTCCAAAGTTTGAAAACTGCGAATAGCACTATAAAAACACGAAATATGATGTTATTTGGTGCTAGATTTTGCTATATAACGCAGTTCTGAAGCAAAATCTTGCTTCTGAGCAGATTTACAGAATTAAAAATTTCTCAACGAAACTCAGAAAAAACGCTGATAACTCGCTGGAAACGCAAAATTTTGTGCATTTGAGGACGGATTCATGCGTATTATGTTGTATTGGATAGATTTATGTGATTTGCGATACTTTGAAACCGCTGAGAATGTGGTACTTTTGACTTATTTCAAACTTCATATAACTGCAGATAGCGCTCTGAAAACACGAGATATGATGTTTTTGTTGATGGATTCATACATATTATGAGTTCCTGAATAGGAATATGAACTTTTTGATTGTGAAAATCTGCCCGGAAAAGCGTGATTTCGACTTATTCCAAAGTTTGTAAAACTGCGAATAGAACTCTAAAAACACGAAATATGATGTATTTGGTGCTGGATTCTGCCATATAACGTATTTCTGAAGCAAAATCTTGCTTCTGAGCAGATTTACAGAATCAAAAATTTTTCAACGGAACTCAGAAAAAACGCTGATCACTCGCTGGAAACGCAAAATTTTGTGCATTTGAGGACGGATTCATGCGTATTATGTTGTACTGGATAGATTTATGTGATTTGCGATACTTTGAAACTGCTGAGAATGTGGTAATTTTGACTTATTTCAAACTTCATATAACTGCAGATAAAGCTCTGAAAACACGAGATATGATGTTTTTGTTGATGGATTCATACATATTATGAGTTCCTGAATAGGAATATGAACTTTTTGATTGTGAAAATCTGCCCGGAAAAGCGTGATTTCGACTTATTTCAAAGTTTGTAAAACTGCGAATAGCACTCTAAAAACACGAAATATGATGTATTTGGTGCTAGAGTCTGCCATATAAAGCATTTCTGAAGCAAACTCTTGCTTCTGAACTGATTATAGAATAAAAAATTTCTCAACGAAACTCAGAAAAAACACTGATAACTCGCTGGAAACGCAGAATTTTGTGCATTTGAGGACGGATTCATGCGTATTATGTTGTATTGGATAGATTTATGTGATTTGCGATACTTTGAAACGGCTGAGAATGTGGTAATTTTGACTTATTTCAAACTTCATATAACTGCAGATAGCGCTCTGAAAACACGAGATATGATGTTTTTATTGATGGATTCATACATATTATTAGTTCCTGAATAGGAATATGAACTTTTTGATTGTGAAAATCTGCCCGGAAAAGCGTGATTTCGACTTATTCCAAAGTTTGTAAAACTGCGAATAGCACTCTAAAAACACAAAATATGATGCATTTGGTGCTAGATTCTGCCATATAACGCATTTCTGAAGCAAAATCTTGCTTCTGAGCAGATTTACAAAATCAAAAATTTCTCAACGAAACTTAGAAAAAACGCTGATAACTCGCTGGAAACGCAAAATTTTGTGCACTTGAGGACAGATTAATGCGTATTATGTTATATTGGATAGCTTTATGTGATTTGCGATACTTTGAAACTGTTGAGAATGTGGTTTTTTTGACTTATTTCAAACTTCATATAACTGCAGATAGCGCTCTGAAAACACGAGATATGATGTTTTTGTTGATGGATTCATACATATTATGAGTTCCTGAATAGGAATATGAACTTTTTGATTGTGAATATCTGCCCGGAAAAGCGTGATTTCGACTTATTCCAAAGTTTGTAAAACTGCGAATAGCACTCTAAAAACACGAAATTGATGTATTTGGTGCTAGATTCTTCCATATAAACATTTATGAAGCAAAATCTAGATTCTGAGCAGATTTACAGAATCAAAAATTTCTCAACGAAACTCAGAAAAAACGCTGATAACTCGCTGGAAACGCAAAATTTTGTGCATTTGAGGACGGATTCATGCGTATTATGTTGTATTGGATAGATTTATGTGACTTGCAATACTTTGAAACCGCTGAGAATGTGGTAATTTTGACTTATTTTAAACTTCATATAACTGCAGATAGCGCTCTGAAAACACGAGATATAATGTTCTTGTTGATGGATTCATACATATTATGAGTTCCTGAATAGGAATATGAACTTTTTGATTGTGAAAATCTGCTCGGAAAAGCGTGATTTCGACTTATTCCAAAGTTTGTAAAACTGCGAATAGTACTCTAAAAACACGAAATATGATGTATTTGGTGCTAAATTCTGCCATATAACGCATATCTGGAGCAAAATCTTGCTTCTGAGCAGATTTACAGAATCAAAAATTTCTCAACGAAACTCAGAAAAAACGCTGATAACTCACTGGAAACGCAGAATTTTGTGCATTTGAGGGCGGATTCATGCGTATTATGTTGTATTGGATAGATTTATGTGATTTGCGATACTTTGAAACTGCTGAGAATGTGGTAATTTTTGACTTATTTCAAACTTCATATAACTGCAGATAGCGCTCTGAAAACACGAGATATAATGTTTTTGTTGATGGATTCATACATATTATGAGTTCCTGAATGGGATTATGAACTTTTTGATTGTGAAAATCTGCCCGGAAAAGCGTGATTTCGACTTATTCCAAAGTTTGTAAAACTGCGAATAGCACTCTAAAAACACAAAATATGATGTATTTGGTGCTGGATTCTGCCATGTAACGCATTTCTGAAGCAAAATCTTGCTTCTGAGCCGATTTACAGAATCCAAAAGTTCTCAACGAAACTCAGAAAAAACGCTGATAACTCGCTGGAAACGCAAAATTTTGTGCATTTGAGGACGGATTAATGCGTACTATGTTGTATTGGATAGATTTATGTGATTTGCGATACTTTGAAACCGCTGAGAATGTGGTAATTTTGACTCATTTCAAACTCCATATAACTGCAGATAGCGCTCTGAAAACACGAGATATAATGTTTTGGTTGATGGATTCATACATATTATGAGTTCCTGAATAGGAATATGAACTTTTTGATTGTGAAAATCTGCCCGGAAAAGCGTGATTTCGACTTATTTCAAAGTTTGTAAAACTGCGAATAGCACTCTAAAAACACGAAATATGATGTATTTGGTGCTAGATTCTGCCATATAACGCATTCCTGAAGCAAAATCTTGCTTCTGAGCAGATTTACAGAATCAAAAATTTCTCAACGAAACTCAGAAAAAACGCTGATAACTCGCTGGAAACGCAAAATTTTGTGCATTTGAGGACGAATTCATGCGTATTATGTTGTATTGGATAGATTTAAGTGATTTGCGATACTTTGAAACCGCTGAGAATGTGGTAATTTTGACTTATTTCAAACTTCATATAACTGCAGATAGCGCTCTGAATACACGAGATATGCTGTTTTTGTTGATGGATTCATACATATTATGAGTTTTGAATGAGAATATGAACTTTTTGATTGTGAAAATCTGCCCGGAAAAGCGTGATTTCGACTTATTCCAAAGTTTGTAGAACTGCGAATAGCACTCTAAAAACACGAAATATGATGTATTTGGTGCTAGATTCTGCCATATAACGCATTTCTAAGGCAAAATCTTGCTTCTTAGCAGATTTACAGAATCAAAAATTTCTCAACGAAACTCAGAAAAAACGCTGATAACTCGCTGGAAACGCAAAATTTTGTGCATTTGAGGACAGATTCATGCGTATTATGTTTGTATTGGATAGATTTATGTGATTTGCGATACTTTGAAACCGCTGAGAATGTGGTAATTTTGACTTTTTTCAAACTTCATATAACTTCAGATAGCGCTCTGAAAACACGAGATATGAAGTTTTTGTTGATGGATTCATACATATTATGAGTTCCTGAATAGGAATATGAGCTTTTTGATCGTGAAAATCTGCCCGGAAAAGCGTGATTTCGACTTATTCCAAAGTTTGAAAACTGCGAATAGCACTCTAAAAACACGAAATATGATGTTATTTGGTGCTAGATTTTGCTATATAAACGCAGTTCTGAAGCAAAATCTTGCTTCTGAGCAGATTTACAGAATCAAAAAGTTCTCAACGAAACTCAGAAAAAACGCTGATGACTCGCTGGAAACGCAAAATTTTGTGCATTTGAGGACGGATTCATGCGTATTATGTTGTATTGGATAGATTTATGTTATTTGCGATACTTTGAAACTGCTGAGAATGTGGTAATTTTGACTTATTTCAAACTTCATATAACTGCAGATAAAGCTCTGAAAACACGAGATATGATGTTTTTGTTGATGGATTCATACATATATGAGTTCCTGAATAGGAATATGAACTTTTTGATTGTGAAAATCTGCCTGGAAAAGCGTGATTTCGACTTATTCCAAAGTTTGTAAAACTGCGAATAGCACTCTAAAAACACGAAATATGATGTATTTGGTGCTAGAGTCTGCCATATAACGCATTTCTGAAGCAAACTCTTGCTTCTGAGCAGATTTAAAGAATAAAAAATTTCTCAACGAAACTCAGAAAAAACACTGATAACTCGCTGGAAACGCAGAATTTTGTGCATTTGAGGACGGATTCATGCGTATTATGTTGTATTGGATAGATTTATGTGATTTGCGATACTTTGAAACGGCTGAGAATGTGGTAATTTTGACTTATTTCAAACTTCATATAACTGCAGATAGCGCTCTGAAAACACGAGATATGATGTTTATATTGATGGATTCATACATATTATTAGTTCCTGAATAGGAATATGAACTTTTTGATTGTGAAAATCTGCCCGGAAAAGCGTGATTTTGACTTATTCCAAAGTTTGTAAAACTGCGAATAGCACTCTAAAAACACAAAAAAAGATGCATTTGGTGCTAGATTCTGCCATATAACGCATTTCTGAAGCAAAATCTTGCTTCTGAGCAGATTTACAAAATCAAAAATTTCTCAACGAAACTCAGAAAAAAACGCTGATAACTCGCTGGAAACGCGAAATTTTTGTGCATTTGAGGACAGATTTATGCGTATTATGTTGTATTGGATAGATTTATGTGATTTGCGATACTTTGAAACTGCTGAGAATGTGGTAATTTTGACTTATTTCAAAGTTCATATAACTTCAGATAGCGCTCTGAAAACACAAGATATGATGTTTTTGTTGATGGATTCATACATATTATGAGTTCCTGAATAGGAATATGAACTTTTTGATTGTGAAAACCTGCCTGGAAAAACGTGATTTCGACTTATTACAAAGTTTGTAAAACTGCGAATAGCACTCTAAAAACACGAAATATGATGTATTTGGTGCCAGATTCTGCCATATAACGCATTTCTGAAGCAAAATCATGCTTCTGAGCAGATTTACAGAATCAAAAAATTTTTCAACGAAACTCAGAAAAAACGCTGATAGCTCGCTGGAAACGCAAAATTTTGTGCTTTTGAGGACAGACTCATGCGTATTATGTTATATTGGATAGCTTTATGTGATTTGCGATACTTTGAAACTGTTGAGAATGTGGTAATTTTGACTTATTTCAAACTTCATATAACTGCAGATAGCGCTCTGAAAACACGAGATATGATGTTTTTGTTGATGGATTCATACATATTATGAGTTCCTGAATAGGAATATGAACTTTTTGATTGTGAAAATCTGCCCGGAAAAGCGTGATTTCGACTTATTCCAAAGTTTGTAGAACTGCGAATAGCACTCTAAAAACACGAAATTGATGTATTTGGTGCTAGATTCTGCCATATAAACATTTCTGAAGCAAAATCTAGCTTCTGAGCAGATTTACAGAATCAGAAATTTCTCAACGAAACACAGAAAAAACGCTGATAACTCGCTGGAAACGCAAAATTTTGTGCATTTGAGGACAGATTCATGCGTATTATGTTGTATTGGATAGATTTATGTGACTTGCAATACTTTGAAACCGCTGAGAATGTGGTAATTTTGACTTATTTTAAACTTCATATAACTGCAGATAGCGCTCTGAAAACACGAGATATAATGTTTTTGTTTATGGATTCATACATATTATGAGTTCCTGAATAGGAATGTGAACTTTTTGATTGTGAAAATCTGCTCGGAAAAGCGTGATTTCGACTTATTCCAAAGCTTGTAAAACTGCGAATAGTACTCTAAAAACACGAAATATGATGTATTTGGAGCTAAATTCTGCCATATAACGCATATCTGGAGCAAAATCTTGCTTCTGAGCAGATTTACAGAATCAAAAATTTCTCAATGAAACTCAGAAAAAACGCTGATAACTCGCTGAAAACGCAAAATTTTGTGCATTTGAGGACGGATTAATGCGTACTATGTTGTATTGGATAGATTTATGTGATTTGCGATACTTTGAAACCGCTGAGAATGTGGTCATTTTGACTCATTTCAAACTCCATATAACTGCAGATAGCGCTCTGAAAACACGAGATATAATGTTTTGGTTGATGGATTCATACATATTATGAGTTCCTGAATAGGAATATGAACTTTTTGATTGTGAAAATCTGCCCGGAAAAGCGTGATTTCGACTTATTTCAAAGTTTGTAAAACTGCGAATAGCACTCTAAAAAACACGAAATATGATGTATTTGGTGCTAGATTCTGCCATATAACGCATTCCTGAAGCAAAATCTTGCTTCTGAGCAGATTTACAGAATCAAAAATTTCTCAACGAAACTCAGAAAAAACGCTGATAACTCGCTGGAAACGCAAAATTTTGTGCATTTGAGGACGAATTCATGCGTATTATGTTGTATTGGATAGATTTAAGTGATTTGCGATACTTTGAAACCGCTGAGAATGTGGTAATTTTGACATATTTCAAACTTCATATAACTGCAGATAGCGCTCTGAATACACGAGATATGCTGTTTTTGTTGATGTATTCATACATATTATGAGTTTTGGATGAGAATATGGAGTTTTTGATTGTGAAAATCTGCCCGGAAAAGCGTGATTTCGACTTATTCCAAAGTTTGTAAAACTGCGAATAGCACTCTAAAAACACGAAATATGATGTTATTTGGTGCTAGATTTTGCTATATAACGCAGTTCTGAAGCAAAATCTTGCTTCTGAGCAGATTTACAGAATCAAAAATTTCTCAACGAAACTCAGAAAAAACGCTGATAACTCGCTGGAAACGCAAAATTTTGTGCATTTGAGGACGGATTCGTGCGTATTATGTTGTATTGGATAGATTATTGTGATTTGCGATACTTTGGAACCGCTCAGAATGTGGTAATTTTGACTTATTTCAAACTTCATATAACTGCAGATAGCGCTCTGAAAACACGAGATATAATGTTTTTGTTGATGGATTCATACATATTATGAGTTCCTGAATAGGAATATGAACTTTTTGATTGTGAAAATCTGCCCGGAAAAGCGTGATTTCGACTTATTCCAAAGTTTGTAAACCTGCGAATAGCACTCTAAAAACACGAAATATGATGTATTTGGTGCTAGATTCTGCCATATAAACGCATTTCTGAAGCAAAATCTTGCTTCTGAGCAGATTAACAGAATCGAAAATCTCTCAACGAAACTCAGAAAAAACGCTGATAACTTGCTGGAAACGAAGAATTTTGTGCATTTGAGGACGGATTCATGCGTATTATGTTGTATTGGCTAGATTTATGTGATTTGCGATACTTTGAAACTGCTGCGAATGTGGTAATTTTGACTTATTTCAAACTTCATATAACTGCAGATAGCGCTCTGAAAACACGAGATATGATGTTTTTGTTGATGGATTCATACATATTATGAGTTCCTGAATAGGAATATGAATTTTTTGATTGTGAAAATCTGCCCGGAAAAGCGTGATTTCGACTTATTCCAAAGTTTGTAAAACTGCGAATAGCACTCTAAAAACACGAAATATGATGTATTTGGTGCTAGATTCTGCCATATAACGCATCTCTGAAGCAAAATCTTGCTTCTGAGCAGATATACAGAATCAAAAATTTCTCAACGCAAAATTTTGTGCATTTGAGGACAGATTCATGCGTATTATGTTGTATTGGATAGATTTATGTGATCTGCGATACTTCGAAACTGCTGAGAATGTGGTAATTTTGACTTATTTCAAACTTCATATAACTGCAGATAGCGCTCTGAAAACACGAGATATGATGTTTTTGTTGATGGATTCATACATATTATGAGTTCCTGAATAGGAATATGAACTTTTTGATTGTGAAAATCTGCCCGGAGAATCGTGATTTCGACTTATTCCAAAGTTTGTAAAACTGCGAAGAGCACTCTAAAAACACGAAATATGATGTATTTGGTGCTAGATTCTGCCATATAACGCATTTCTGAAGCAAAATCTTGCTTCTGAGCAGATTTACAGAATCAAAAATTTCTCAACGAAACTCAGAAAAAACGCTGATAACTCGCTGGAAACGCAAAATTTTGTGCATTTGAGGACGGATTCGTGCGTATTATGTTATATTGGATAGATTTATGTGATTTGCGATACTTTGGAACCGCTCAGAATGTGGTAATTTTGACTTATTTCAAACTTCATATAACTGCAGATAGCGCTCTAAAAACACGAGATATAATGTTTTTGTTGATGGATTCATACATATTATAAGTTCCTGAATAGAAATATGAACTTTTTGATTGTGAAAATCTGCCCGGAAAAGCGTGATTTCGACTTATTCCAAAGTTTGTAAAACTGTGAATAGCACTCTAAAAACACGAAATATGATGTATTTGGTGCTAGATTCTGCCATATAACGCATTTCTGAAGCAAAATCTTGCTTCTGAGCAGATTAACAGAATCGAAAATTTCTCAACGAAACTCAGAAAAAACGCTGATAACTCGCTGGAAACGCAGAATTTTTGTGCATTTGAGGACGGATTCATGCGTATTATGTTGTATTGGCTAGATTTATGTGATTTGCGATACTTTGAAACTGCTGAGAATGTGGTAATTTTGACTTATTTCAAACTTCATATAACTGCAGATAGCGCTCTGAAAACACGAGATATAATGAAAAGGAAGTCAAGATGTACATATTTTCACGAGATATAATGTTTTTGTTAATGGATTCATACATATTATGAGTTCCTGAATAGGAATATGTACTTTTTGATTGTGAAAATCTGCCCGGAAAAGCGTGATTTCGACTTATTCCAAAGTTTGTAAAACTGCGAATAGCACTCTAAAAACACAAAATATGATGTATTTGGTGCTAGATTCTGCCATATAACGCATTTCTGAAGCAAAATATTGCTTCTGAGCAGATTAACAGAATCAAAAATTTCTCAACGAAACTCAGAAAAAACGCTGATAACTCGCTGGAAACGCAAAATTTTGTGCATTTGAGGACGGATTCATGCGTATTATGTTGTATTCGATAGATTTATGTGATTTGTGATACTTTGAAACCGCTGAAAATGTGATAATTTTGACTTATTTCAAACATCATATAACTGCAGATAGCACTCTGGAAACACGAGATATGATGTTTTTGTTGATGGATTCATACATATTATGTGTTCTGAATGGGAATATGAACTTTTTGATTGTGGAAATCTGCCCGGAAAAGCGTGATTTCGACTTATTCCAAAGTTTGTAAAACAGCGAATAGCACTCTAAAAACACGAAATATGATGTATTTGGTGCTAGATTCTGCCATATAACGCATTTCTGAAGCAAAATCTTGCATCTGAGCAGATTTACAAAATCAAAAATTTCTCAACGAAACTCAGAAAAAACGCTGATAACTCGCTGGAAACGCAAAATTTTGTGCATTTGAGGACAGATTCATGCGTATTATGTTGTATTGGATAGACTTATGTGAATTGCGATACTTTGAAACTGCTGAGAATGTGGGTAATTTTGACATATTTCAAACATCATATAACTGCAGATAGCGCTCTGAAAACACGAGATATGATGTTTTTGTTGATGGATTCATACATATTATGAGTTTCTGAATAGGAATATGAACTTTTTGATTGTGAAAATCTGCCCGGAAAAGCGTGATTTCGACTTATTCCAAAGTTTGTAAAACTGCGAATAGCACTCTAAAAACACGAAATATGATGTATTTGGTGCTAGATTCTGCCATATAACGCATTTCAGAAGCAAAATTTTGCTTCTGAGCAGATTTACAGAATCAAAAATTTCTCCACGAAACTCAGAAAAAACGCTGATAACTCGCTGGAAACGCA